>JBCEWC010002160.1:0-36060 GCA_038996855.1 Solanum aculeatissimum
CTAATCGAGATTCTTGAAGTTATTGCTTGTGGTGAGCCCTATACTCCAAGGGCAACACCCACTTTCATCTACCTTTGCCTTTACCTTATGTTCCTTTACTTTATGACTTGAGGGTGAGCCCGGGATATGTCGAGGCCCCGTCTTATCTTATGTAGAGGCATTGTTGGACATATCGAACTCTATTGTACATTATGTTATGTGATACTTGTAATGATATGGCTATCTATGTTAAGTGATGGTATCTTATGTTACGCTTCTGTTTCCGCTTATGCTATCATGATAAAATTGGATTGAGAATGTGCTTATGTGGAAAATACCTAACCCTGCTTGCCCCCATAGCTTGAGTCATATTTACCCGCCCCTTAGAACGTAATTTCTATGTGTTATGTGATTCATGTTTATCCCATTCCCGGCAACATCCCCATAGCTTGAGTCCAAAGCTCCGGAATTCCCTAGACTTACGTGCAATTTATTTATTATACACGCTTTTGAACCGATGATGTGTGTGATGATGCTATGATGGCTTGATCGAGGACTCTCGGGTTCTCCTTTGCCATGTCACATCTAGACCTTATTCTCGGGTCGTGACACTAAATAGTCCTACTTTTAAAATGGTCAAAAAATTTATTTTTAATTTTAAAATTATGTATGGTAGAAGTTCCTTTTGAAAGAAAAATTACACATCACCTATTTTCTGAGTAATTTGTTTATATACATTGTTATTATCCTGTTAGAACTTGAATAAATATCAATGTTTGCCTGTCTTGCAGAATATGATAATATGGTAATACTCTCGCGTGCAAATAGGTGACTTGCGTACATTCAAATGTATGTATGCATTTGCCTTACTTATATTATAGTGATTGGCAGTAATGATAAATTGTGGTTGTTAGTAGTGATAACGACAGATAATTGACAGTGGAATGATATCATAAGAATCTTATAGACTTTAGAAATGCTTTTACAGTTTAATACGTGAAAAAATAGATTTTAGATTGTTGTCCAAAATTTATAATTAATGTTAAAATATTCTAAAATTTTCTATATTTATTACTTGTGTTTTTTGTAATAAAAGTTTATTAATCATATATAATGATATTATGATTGTATTATTTATGAAGAGATGTTAGATAAGAACAATGACATAACATGTTGACGAAATATATTGGTAACTCTTTAGACTTGTCAGTTAATTTCATTAAAATACTTGAACTTCAGTCTACCCTCATATATGTACATGTGATAAAATATACCTATTAGACTCTTAAATTTTGTCACCTTTGATTATACCCATTATTCTCCACAAAATCTTAGACCTATTTCATAGGAGATGAGATATTTTGTGGTAACTTAGTTGTGTAATAGATGCTTTCACAAAAAAAAAGTGTCTAATAAACTAATTTTATCATATGCTATAAATACTTTTTAAGTTATAATTCCATCATATTTAAGCGTTAAAAGATATTAAAATTTATTTATTGTATCAATATAGTGAAATTCATTTTCATTACTTAAATAATTATTGCATTTAGTATGACATTTATAGTTTTTTCTAAGTATATCATTATTCGTATTTATTTTGTATCATTGCAATGTACACGTGCAAAGCATGTACGTTAAACTAGTATAAAATAAATTGAGAAGAAAATGATCTTACATTCTGAAATTGAAAAGAAAGATAGCATATCAAAGAACGAAGATTTAGCAGACAAACACTTGAAAGTTCTTATAACTGAATGTAGCATTCAGCGGTCTTGTAGGTCTTATTTATAATTCTTAAGAACTAAATTTTACTCCATTTATAAATTACTTTTTTGAAATCTAATTACTTTAATAAATGAAAGTTAAATTAGATGGGATGAAATTAATTATTGACAACTTTGCATTAGTGTGAAGCTAAATAGTTCTACTTTTAAAATGGTCACAAAATTTGTTTTTAATATTGAAATTATGTCTACATTGTTGAAATTCCTTTTGAAAGAAAAATCACATATCTCCTATTTGATGAGTAGTTTGTTTAAAAAAATTGTTATTATCCTGTCAAAACTTGAATAAATATCAATGTTTAACTGTCTTGCAGAATATGATAATATGATAGCACTTTAACGTGTAAATAGATGACTTGTGTGCATTCAAATGTATATATGCATTTGACTTACTTATAGTATAGTGGTTGGTTGTAATGATAAACTATGGTTGTTAGTGGTGATAGCGACTGATTTTTCACAGTGGAATGATATCATAAGAATCTTATGGACTTTAGAAATGCTTTTGCAGTTTAATACGTGAAAAAATAGATTTTAGATTGTTGTCAAAAATTTATAATTAATGTTAAAATATTCTAAATTTTTCTGTATTTATTACTTGTATTTTGTACAATAAAAATTTATCAATCATATATAATGATAGTATGATTGTATTCTTTGTGAAGAGATGTTGGATGAGAACAATGACATAACATGTTAACGAAATACAATGGTAACTCTTTAGACTTGTCAGTTAATTTTATTAAAATACTTGAACTTCAATCTACTCTCATATATGAACACGTGATAAAATATACCTATTAGACTCTTAAATTTTATCACCTTCTTTAATTATACTCATTAGCCTCCACAAAACATTAAACCTATTTCAAAAGAGATGAGGTATTTTGTGGTAACTTAGTTGTGTAATAGATGCTTTCACAAAAAAAAAAAAAGTGTCGAATAAAATAATTTTATCATATGCTATAAATACTTTTTAAGTAATAATTCCATCATATTTAAGTGTTCAAAAGATATTAAAATTTATTTATTGTATCAATATAGTGAAATTAATTTTCATTACTTAAATAAATCTTGCATTTAGTATGATATTCATAATTTTTTCTAAGCAAATTGTTATTCTTATTTATTTTGTATCAATGCAATGTACACGTGCAAAACACGTACGTTAAACTAGTATAAAAGAAATTGAGAAAAAAATGATCTTACATTCTTAAATTGAATAAAAAGATAGCATATCAAAAAATAAAGATTTCACAGACGAACACTTGAAAGTTTTTATAACTAAATGTAGCATTCAACGGTCTTGTAGGTCTTATTTAATGCCTAAGACTTAATTTTTACTCCATTTGTAGATTACTTTTTCAAATTCGATTACTTTAATAAATGAAAGTTAAATTAGATGGGATGAAAGTTAAATTAGATGGGATGAAATTAATTATTAACAACTTTGCATTAGTGTGAAGTTAAATAGTCCTAATTTTAAAATGGTCAAAAAATTTTTTTTAATATTTAAATTATGTCTATATAGTTGAAATTTCTTTTGAAAGAAAAATCACACATCTCTTATTTGCTGAGTAATTTGTTTTAAAAATTTGATATTATCCTGTCAGAACTTGAATAAATATCAATGTTTGACTTTCTTGCAGAATATGATAATATGGTTGTACTCTCGCGTGCAAATAAGTGACTTGCGTGCATTCTAATGTATGTATGCATTTGACTTACTTATAGTATAGTGGTTGAAAGTAATGATAAACTGTGGTGTTTAGTGGTGATAGCGATTGATTATTGACAGTGAAATGATATCGTAAGAATCTTATAGACTTTAGAAATGCTTTTGCAGTTTAATACGTGAAAAAATAGATTTTAGATTATTGTCAAAAATTTATAATTAATGTTAAAATATTCTAAATTTTTCTATATTTATTACTTGTGTTTTTTATAATAAAAGTTGATTAATCATATGTAATGATATTATGATTGTATTCTTTATGAAGAGATGTTGGATGAGAACAATGGCATAACATGTTGACGAAATATATTGGTAACTCTTTAGACTTATCAGTTAATTTTATTAAAATACTTGAACTTCAATCTTGTAATGACTTGGTTGGTCATTTTTTGCATTTTCTGTGAAAATTACTATTTTACCCTTTAATAACTATTTTGGGCCTATTTTGAACTTAATTTTTACTCCAGCATAGGAGAGGATTGAACCGTAAAATTAGATATTTTCCAAATGTCCCGAAAAGAGGACTTGAATGGAGGACTTGATGTTACTATTGTGGATCCACTGATGGGATGTCCTTTACTCTGGCAAGGTATTGGATGGATGTGATAATGACATCGCTTCGTTATATCATCACTGGCTCATAGGTGATGGTTGTCTGTAAGAGAAACTCCCGAATAGGTCTATATAGTACTCTGAGTAGATGGGATGAGATGGTATATGAGTGGTCATTGTCTAAACTTCATTCATACCTTATACTTTTGACTTGATGACTGAATTCCTTACTTCTGAGTTGAGCTATTTGAGTTGATGTTATTCTGCCTTTATATGTTTTATTCTTCCATTTTGCATATCAGTACATTTCACGTACTGAGACCCATTTGGGCCTGCATCTTTTCATTATGCAAAGACAGGTACTAGTGGTCATCAACAAGCGTATCGTTGAGGACCTATTACATTTAGTTGATTGGTGAGTCCTCCCTACTTTCAGAAGACGACATGTTTTATCTTTTAGCTTTGAGTTTAGACTTTCTATTTTATTTTTGAGGTAGTCATGGACCTGTCATTGGCACCACTTAGTCAGATTTTTAGAGGCTTCATAGACTAGACTATCGAGTTATGATTGGATGTTATGTTTGGCTAGTTTATTTCACACTAGTCTTACTTAGTTGATGGATAGATTATTTGGCCTTTGGCCTTGATTTTCATATTATTATTTTATTTCATTGAGTATTCTTTGTTATTGATGTATTCCGCTATTAGATTGTGATTGAACGAATGTGATGAAGCAGAGTGGTTCGCTTGGGGGCTAGCAATAGTTTCTGAGTGTCGGTCATGCCAAGGGTACCCTCCCGAGGTGTGACAATGATTTCCTCCATAGTCAGAGTCACAGTATCCGACCAACTTGCACTCTTCACCATTCTTGTACAAAAGACCATAATCAATCATACTTTTCACATATCCTAGTATTCTTCGAACAACCTACATGTGGTGCTTCTTTGAATTATGCATGTAGCGACTCATTACACCAACTGCAAAAGAAATATCAGGTCTAGTCTGAGTTAAATAAATTAGACTACCTATCAATTGTTGATAAATCATCGTATCTTCTAAGCTTTTTCCTTCATGTGCACACATTTTAACATTTGGTTCCAAAGGAGTTGAGATCGATTTGCAATTAAACATTTCAAACTTCTTCAGCTAATCTTTGGAATATTATTTCTGATGAAAACATATTCCTTCTTCATTACGATCAATCTCCAAGTCAAAAAAATGATTAAGTTGTCCAAGTTCCTTCATCTCGAAGTGAACTGAAAAATTCTTCTTAGTTTGAAGAATTTCTTCCTCACAATCATCTGTCAGGATTATATCATCTACATATACTACCATAATAGCTAGTTTTCTGTCAGTACTTTTCACAAATAAAGCTAGAATCTGTCGGTGCTATTATATAACTAATATGAGTAAGAAATTTAGAGATCTTACCATACCGAGCCCTTGGAGCTTGCTTTAATCCATAAAGCACCTTTCAAAGCTTACAAACATAATCTGGATGATCTTGACTTTTAAAACTCATTGGTTGACACATATAGATCTCCCGATCTAACTCTCTATGCAAAAATGTATTCTTTACATCCGTCTGCCAAAGATTCTAATCCTTACTGGCTGCAAGTGCAAGTAGAATTCGTATAGTAGTAAGCTTTGCCACTAAACTAATCGTTTCATCATAATCTAGTCCATACTGCTGAGAGAAACCTTGGGCTACAAGATGAGCTTTGTGCCATTCAATTGATCCATTTGTGTGACGCTTTATCTTATAAATCCATTTACAAGAAATGGGTTTGACATCCTTCAATTTTGCCACAAGCTCCCAAGTTTGATTTAATTCTTGTGCAGTTATTTCCTCCTCCATAGTTTTAATCCATTTTGGATTCTGGAATGCCTCCTCAAAAGTGTCTGGTTCTCTTTCATTTTCTTCTTCTACTATGGCAGGAATGGCATACTTGGGATTTTTCTTTCTGATCCTTGTTGACCTTCTAAGTGTAGGTAGTGTGCTTGCTCCATTTAACTCGCCTTTTTCACTTGGTTGTTGGTACAAATCAGTTTGCCAAGGTTTTTGAGTCATGTCTTCTTCAACATAATCTTCATTAGCTTCATCTTCAGCTTCATCTAGACTCGTCTGGATGTGAGATGAGTCCAATGCATCTTTGAGAGCATCTAAATCTGGCAGCAGTTCCTTATTTGAAGACCACTATGAATAGGCTTCATCAAATAACATATTCCAAGAAATGTAACACTTATCTGTTGTTGGATCATAACATCGCCATCCTTTTTGTTGACTGTCATACCCTACAAAAATACACCTAATTCCATCTTGCTACATAAATGATTAGGTACGAATACATAACATATACATTCAAAAACATGAAAATAGCCAACTGAAAGTTTCATGTTCCACAACTTCTCAAAAGGTGAAAGAAAACTTAACCTTTGTTTAAGAAGTCTATTGATTACAAAGGTTGCAGTCTTCACAACTTCTGCCCAAAATTGTCAAGGAACATTTTTTGCGTGAAGCATGCTCCAACAAATTTTTTCTAGCTGTCTGTTTTTCCTTTCTTTTATGTCATTCTGTTGCGGCGTATTTGGACATATAAATTGATGATTTAATCGACATTTTCAAAGAAAATTATCTAATTCATATGAGGTATATTCTCCACCATGGTCAGTTCACTGGGAAAGAATTTTCTTGCCAATTTCTACTTCAACAGCCTTTTTGAACTCTTTGAATTTTGAAAATATATTAGACTTTTCCTTTAAAAAATAAACCCACACATACCTAGAAAAATCATCAATGAAGATCAATATATATTTCATCCCGCCAATAGAGACTTGCTTGACAGGTCCAAACACATCTGAGTGACTTAACTCTAATGGTTCCTTAGCCTTATATTTTGACTCTTCATACGGATGCTGATGTGTTTTACCATACTGGCAGCCTACACATATCACATTTGTCCTTACTGAAAATTTGGGAATACCCTTCAACATTGACTTTTCTGTCATGACATTAAGTTTTGAGTAGCTAACGTGACTCAACTGCATATGCCATAAGTCTGCAATTTCTTTCTTTCTTGTCTTGTCTATATATACAGTTTTTGTCAGCATTATGTAGACAGAATTCAATCTTTGTCCCTTCATTATTGGATCTTCTTTAATCTTCAGATCAAAAAATATCCTTACATATTGCGGACCAAATAGAACAAAGTGACTTGAAGATGTTAATTGTGCTACTGAAAGAAGATTTTTCTTCATACCTGGTACATGATAAATATTTTGGAGCAGCATTAGATCAGCACAATTATTTGGAAACACTACAACCTTACTGATGTAGCTATCAGTAATTTTTTATCATTAAATGTCACTACCTCACAGCTTCTCTTGTACTCGGACAGATTTTATAGTTTTTTCTTGTCACCAGTCATATAGTTTGAGCATACAGAATTAACAATCTAGTCATTTTCATAGTCAATCTGTTTAGAGGTTATTATTGTAAAGGCTAACTCCTTTTGCTCAATAGAAAAGAATGCTTCAGCATCTCAGGCATTTTCATTATTTTCCTTTGGACCAGAAGTGGAAGCAACATTGCTCTCAACAAACCTTTTATTGAACCAACAAAATTTTATTTTATGGCCCTTCTTTCCACAGTTGTGACATTTCCCTTCGAATCTCTTGTTTTAGTCCCCATTAATTCTTTGAAGCTCCCTCTGGACGATAGCTTCCCTCTCCCTGGTGATTTTTTACCTTATCATTATTTCCTTTTGATCTACCTGCATTATACTATTTGGAGTTTCCTCTTCTTTTGTTGATGTAGATCGCTTCCTCCTCGCCTTTTTGTGAAACTCCACTCATTTGCTTTGTCAAGACTTCCTGACCTGCTAGCAAATTCTCAAATTCCACAAGTGATGACTAATTTTTCCATCCATGTACAGCAGCAATAAAGCTTTTATATTCAGGCTTTAGACCATGGATAATATCTACTTCATCCTCGTCTCTCTAATTAGAGCTTGTGGATCTAATTTTGAAATCTCTTGACATAGCATATTCACCTTATGAAAGTATTGTGCAATTGTCATATTGTGTTGTGCTATTGAGAGTAATTCACTCTCTAACAGTTGGAGCCTGGTATCATTTTCTTTGAAAATCGCTTGGCGAGTGTATCCCAAGCCAGCTTTGGCGTGGTGACATCTCGTATGTGCTCTAGCACATCCTCTTCCATTGTTGTCTTCAAAGCAAACATAGTCTTTTCTGCTTTTATCTTTCCCTTACGCAGCGTGCCATTCACATCATCTGTTTCTGGTTGTGTCACCGCGCTGCCATTCAGCACCTCCCATAGATCTTGCCCTTGCATAAAAGACATTATGCAAGTGGACCATGTAATGTAGTTATTGTTGTTGAGCTTTTTCATACCGCTAACAGCTTGTAGGTCTATCATTGTGTCAATAGTAAAAGAAAGGGCAACCAAAACAAATAAGGAAAAGCTACAGTAAGTGATTTCCAAAAGAACAACCTTGCTCTGACACCAACTGATGAACTCAACAGAATAAAAAACTTAATAGTTTAAAGTAAAAACTATCAGGTTGGATATTTTATTCAATATGTGTAGTAGCCTTATATATAGGCTAACATATTTCAAAGAGTCATTATCCCACTAAACCACTACTCTAATTCCACAAAACAAGTTCTCCTAAACTTAAGGAACCACATCTGCAGTACTACACAACAGGGAATATATCTCAAACTAAAAATAACAAAGTCCTAACTGAAAACTAAAACATAGCTATACTACAAATTTAGTCAACTAGAAAATAGCGATTGATGTTGTACACCTTTAACATATCAAAGAACGAAGATTTCGCAGACAAACACTTGAAAGTTCTTATAACTGAATGTAGCATTCAACAGTCATGTAGGTCTTATTTATAATGCTTAAGACTTAACTTTTACTCCATTTGTAGATTACTTTTTAAAAATATAATTACTTTAATAAATGAAAGTTAAATTAGATGGGATGAAATTAATTATTGACAACTTCGCATTAGTGTGAAGCTAAATAGTCCTACTTTTAAAATGGTCAAAAATATTATTTTAATATTAAAATTATGTATTGTTGAAATTCCTTTTGAAAGAAAAATCACATATCTCTTATTTGTTGAGTAATTAGTTTTAAAAAATTGCTTATCCTGTTAGAACTTGAATAAATATCAATATTTGACTATCTTGCAGAATATGATAATGTGGTAGTACTCTCGCGTACAAATAGGTGACTTGCATGCATTCAAATGTATGTATGCATTTGACTTACTTATATTATAGTGGTTGAAAGTAATGATAAAATGTGATTGTTAGCTATGATAGCAATTGATTATTGACAGTGGAATAATATCGTAAGAATCTTATGGACTTTAGAAATGATTTTGCAGTTTAATACGTGAAAAAATAGATTTTAGATTATTGTCCAAAATTTATAATTAATGTTAAAATATTCCAAAATTTTCTATATTTATTACTTGTATTTTTTGTAATAAAAATTTATTCATCATATATAATGATATTATGATTGTATTCTTTATGAAGAGATATTGGATGAGATTAATGACATAATATGTTGACGAAATATATTTGTAATAACCCTTATTTTTTTAACGAAGGGTTAATTGGTAATTTTAACCACCAATAATTTTTATTAAAAGAATTTTAAAAAAAGCAGCCACCCCTGTAATTTTCTTCTGGCTTGTGCTACAACAGAAAGAAAATAAACTAGGGCAAATCTGGACAGAAGCAAGTAGCGATGGTTTTCAATTTTCTTTTCATGCGACTCGGAGACTTGAGAGATAAACACTTTAAGTTGTAATTCAATTGAGATTTTTCTAAAGGTATCAACTTAACCTTTTCTTCCTGGTTACTGCATAAAAGAAAGAAAAAAAATTCTTTCATGGTTGCAGATTTTCAATTTATGATTAAATAAATATGGGAAGGGTTCAAATGTTTTAAGTAATTAGGTGATCATCATCATTAATAGAGAAATCAGTAGACAATCTTTGGTCTAAATAAACATTTAAGAATTTGAAATTTTTCATTCTTGATTGCAAACTAGTGCAGCCCTTAGTTGCTGTCAAAATTTTCTCTTATAAATAATTTTCATATTACTGATTGTCTCTTTTGAAAGGCATAATTAGTGTATCAGGTAGTTGATTCACTTATTGTGTTGTGGAGCTAATTGTTAATTCGGGGGCTTGAGGGGTGCGATATTAAGACTTAGCTCTAAGCTTAAGAGTTAGGGATATTGAGACTTAAGTTTGATCAACATAATTGATATCGACAATAAAATTTTTTTTTCATAGATTGAGGCAAGTGGGGGCTATTTTGATGGGTGTTCTACGTGTGCAAAGGTGTGGAACTTGTCATTAATAAGGTAAGTGAGACTTTAAATTTTAGTGCTTGCTTTCCAAATATGCTTTGACAAATATATTTTCTCTTCCTGGTGCATGTGTTGGGACAAACATGTGCTTGACACAGTTGGTGTTCTTTAATCAACCCTAGATATGTTATTTTAAGAAGAATATCAAATATTTTTATAAGTTACATATGGTGTGATGCTGGATACCTTCTTTATTACTGTGATGTGGTTACTAGGGGCTTACATAGCAGTCGTTATATGTTATGGGCATACCCATGCTGCCGTAATATGTTAGGAGCTTTATACGGGGTGTTTTGGGATGTGACAATATTGGTAACTCTTTAAACTTGTCAGCTAATTTTATTAAAATATTTGAACTTCAAAATATTCTCATATATGAACATGTAATAAAATATACCTATTAGACTCTTAAATTTTATCACATTCTTTTATTATACCCATTAGCCTCCAAAAAATATTAGACCTATTTCAAAGGATATGAGATATTTTATTAAAACTTAGTTGTGTATGTCACGCCCTAGGAGGGTACCCTAGATGTGGCCGGCACTCAGAGACTATTGCTAGTCCCCAAGCGAACCACTTGGCCTCATAACGATCGTTCAATCCTTCACATCAGTGGAAGACTTATAATAAAGTGACATTTTGATGGACAACTCAATCAATATTCTAACTCAATGAATAAAGGTCATAGGCCGACAAGGTCAAACTCAACTTCTGGGGCATAAGAATAGATTTAAATAAAACTCTATTTAAGAAAAAAAACTCAACATCAACTCATCTCTGTCTAATCTATGAAGCCTTTATCTTTACATGTCTAGAAGGTACCATGACAAGTCATGGCAAACCCAATCAAAGAAATAAAATAACTCAAAAGCAAAAAGAATATAAGTGGTATCCGCCGAATGCAAGAGAGGGCTCACCAATCAATTATAGGAAGATAAGATCTTCAATGAAGCGTCTGTTAATGAACTCTAATACCTGTCTCTGCATTATAAAAAATGATACAGTCCAAATGAACGCCAATACATGGAATATATTGGTATGTAAAATGGTTGGAAAAAGGAAAGGACATAATCAAATATACTCAACTCAAGTAACTCAACTCAAAATCAACTCAACTCAACTCAGTAAACACATGCAAGTTTAAGAACATAATTATGATTTGAAAGTAAATGCAATAGTATGCAACTCAATAAAATCATTTATGTAAAATTAGGGAGTTTCTCTAACTGACAACATCCTACCACCATAGTTGGTGATGCACAACAGAGACGACGTCGTTGCTCGCCCGTCCAATACTTGCCAAGGTAAGGACATCACATCAAAATCTTGGATCCATCATACCCGTCCATCGTTTTGGGACAGGAGTTGTCAGAGTTAACTGTACAACTATCCTATGCGGACAACGTAGTTCTAGGGCTTTGAGCCATCTTTTACTCTACCCAACTCGGTGCTCAATACTACTCCCAAAATATATACTCATATTCATCAAGTAGTATATTATTCAAAAACATCTCATCAAGTTTCATTGGGCCTTGATTTAAACATCAAACTCATCTTAAACATCATCTTTCATTAGTAAATATATTTTGAAAATCACTTACATCATCATCAAAATACTTTCTCAAAATATCAAGTGCTTTCTTTTAAAACTATGCTTCAAAATTTTTACATATCATCAAGAGTCTTTCTCGAAATCGTTATTTATGCTCAAAATTCATATCCATACGGACTCAGTAAAATATACTCAAAAATTATCATTGTTAAACATACAAAACGATCATCAAATCTCAAATTAAAATATGCATAAAAATTAAATATAATCATCATCTAGGATTCAAGCGAATGCAAACATGAACATGTATCCAATCAAATACTCAACTCGTAAAGATTATCAACACACTTTTATATATGAGAACTCAGTAGGACAATAGACAATCTAAGAAATCAATTCAAGAATTAGGGTAAAACTCTACTCGGACTCAATGGCAAGTAATCAACATGTGAGGCGTGTGAATGAACTCAATCCAACGCTATGAGTAGCATTACATACTTGGGAAATTAGAATTTCAGACTAGCTTGGAAGAACTCGTAAGATTCTCTGGAACCCTAGTTTCTCTCCTCTTCTTCGCTCAAGATCTCCTCTTAGTTAGAACGTAATAATGACTTAGGAATGGATTCTATAACCCTATTTAAGTCAAAAATGACTTTTATTAGTCACGGGTTAAGTTTAGGAAGAGTGGGGAAAAGACTAGAATGCCCTTGCTTTTAAAATTGATCGTCAAGTACTGTAATGGGGCAAGTCCGCGATGCGGACTTGTCGTAATTCAATTTATTTTTTGACGGAAACTTAAAACGCATTCAGAACTATTTTTCTACAAAATAACACGTAAACCGCATTTGTCAAATGCGTTTTATGTGTAATTTTACTTGAATTATTTTTCGATCGATTTTCTAATATCGTAGAAAATATTGAAACCCCGGCTAAGTGCAAATCCGAGACAAGTTTGTGACGCGGACATGTCGCACACTTTTCTGAATTTATATTTTTGCACCAAAAAATTATCTTTTGATCCAGTTGCTCTAAAAATCAACCAAGACCATTTTTCCACGTAATTTTTCATGTTGATCGCATTTTCAGCCTCGAATTTTCTGAAAAAAAGTTTGGAAAGATGCGTTATGCAAGTGTCTCTCATCTAGGGGTATTCTGATAATTTTTTACATGGTGTTACACTGTAACAGACGCTTTCACAAAAAAAAGTGTCTAATAAAATAATTTTATCATATGTTATAAATACTTTTTAAATAATAATTCCATCATATTTAACTGTTCAAAAGACATTAAAATTTATTTATTGTATCAATATAGTGAAATTCATTTTCATTACTTAAATCAATATTGCATTTAATATTACATTTATAGTTTTTTCTAAGCAAATCGTTATTCTAAATTATTTTGTATCAATGCAATGTACACGTGCAAGCACATATGTTAAACTAGTATAAAAGAAATTAAGAAGAAAATGATCTTACATTCTGAAATTGAATAAAAAGATAGTATATTAAAGAACGAAGATTTCGCAGATGAACACATGAAAGTTCTTATAACTGAATGTAGCATTCAACGGTCATGTAGGTCTTATGTATAATGCTTAAAACTTAACTTTTAATCCATTTGTAGATTACTTTTTCGAAATTTGATTACTTTAATAAATGAAAGTTAAATTAGATGGGATAAAATTAATTATTGACAACTTTGCATTAGTGTGAAGCTAAATAGTCCTAATTTTAAAATGGTCAAAAAATTAATTTTTAATATTGAAATTATGTTTATATTATTGAAATTCCTTTTGAAAGAAAAATCACACATCTCCTATTTGCTGAGTAATTTATTTAAAAATATTGATATTATCCTGTCAGAACTTGAATAAATATCAATGTTTGACTGTCTTGCAGAATATGATAATATGGTTGTACTCTCGCGTGCAAATAGGTGACTTGTGTGCATTCAAATGTATGTATGCATTTGACTTACTTATCGTATAGTGATCGTCAGTAATGATAAACTGTGGTTGTTAGTGGTGATAGAGACTGATTATTGACAGTGGAATGATATCGTAAAAATCTTAATGCTTTTGCAGTTTAATACGTGAAAAACAGATTTTAGATTGTTGTCAAAAATTTATAATTAATGTTAAAATATTCCATTTTTTCTATATTTATTACTTGTGTTTTTTATAATAAAAGTTGATAATCATAAATAATGATATTATGATTGTGTTCTTTATGAAGAGATGTTGAATGAGAGCAATGACATAACATGTTGATGAAATATATTGGTAACTCTTTAGACTCGCCAGTTAATTTCATTAAAATACTTGAACTTCAATTTACTCTCATATATGAACACGTGATAAAATATACCTATTAGACTCTTAAATTTTTTGACCTCCTTTAATTATACCAATTAGCCTCTACAAAACCTCAGACTTATTTCAAAGGAGATGAGATATTTTATGGTAGCTTAGTTGTGTAATAGACGCTTCCAAAAAAAATATAGAAGTGTCTAATAAAATAATTTTATCATATGCTACAAATACTTTTTAAGTAATAATTCCATCATATTTGAGCGTTCAAAAGATATTAAAATTTATTTATTGTATCAATATAGTGAAATTCATTTTCATTATTTAACCAAATATTGCATTTAGTATGACATTTATAGCTTTTTCTAAGCAAATTGTTATTCTTATTTATTTTATATCGATACAATATACATGTGCAAAGCATGTAAGTTAAACTAACATAAAAGAAATTTAGAAGAAAATGATCTTACATTCTGAAATTGAAATGAAAGATAGCATATCAAAGAACGAAGATGTTGAAGACAAACACTTGAAAGTTCTTATAACTGAATGTAGCATTCAGCGGTCATGTAGGTCTTATTTATAATGCTTAAGACTTAACTTTTACTCCATTTATAGATTACTTTTCGAAATCTAATTATTTTAATAAATGAAAGTTAAATTAGATGGGATGAAATTAATTATTAACAACTTTGCATTAGTGTGAAGCTAAATAGTCCTACTTTTAAAATGGTCAAAATTTTTATTTTTAATATTAAAATTATGTATTGTTGAAATTCCTTTTTGAAAGAAAAATCATACATCTCCTATTTGCTGAGTAATTTATTTTAAAAACTCATTATAATCCTATCAGAACTTGAATAAATATCAATGTTTGACAGTCTTGCAGAATATGATAATATGGTAGTACTATTGCGAGCAAATAGGTGACTTGCGTGCTTTCAAATGTATGTATGCATTTGACTTACTTATATTATAGTGGTTGACAGTAATGATAAACTGTGGTTGTTAGTGGTGATAGCGACTGATTATTGACAGTGGAATGATATCGTAAGAATCTTATAGACTTTAGAAATGCTTTTGCAGTTTAATATGCGAAAAAATACATTTTAGATTGTTTTCCAAAATTTATAATTAATGTTAAAATATTCTAAATTTTCCTATATTTATTACTTATTTTTTTTATAATAAAATTTTATTAATCATATATAATGATATTATGATTGTATTCTTTATGAAGAGATGTTGGATGAGAACAATGACATAACAAGTTGATGAAATATATTGGTAACTCTTTAGACTTGTCAGTTAATTTCGTTAAAATACTTGGACTTCAATCTATTCTCATATATGAACACTTGATAAAATATACCTATTAAATCCTTAAATTTTTTCACCTCCTTTAATTTTACCTATTAGCCTCCACAAAACATTAGACCTAAGTCAAAGGAGATGAGATATTTTGTGGTAACATAGTTGTGTAATAGACGCTTTAACAAAAAATAAATAAAAGTGTATTATAAAATAATTTTATCATATGCTATAAATACTTTTTAAGTAATAATTACATCATATTTAAGTATTCAAAAGATATTAAAATTTATTTATTGTATCAATATTGTGAAACTCATTTTCATTACTTAAATAAATATTGCATTTAGTATGACATTTATAGTTTTTCTAATCAAATCGTTATTCTTATTTATTTTGTATCAATGCAATGTACACGTGCAAAGCACGTAAGTTAAATTAGTATAAAAGAAATTGAGAAGAAAATGATCTTACACTCTGAAATTGAATTAAAAAATAGCATATCAAAGAACGAAGATTTTACAGACGAACATTTGAAAGTTCTTATAACTGAATGTAGCATTCTGCAGTCATGTAGGTCTTATTTATAAAGGTTAAGACTTAACTTTTACTCCATTTGTAGTTTACTTTTTTGAAATTTGATTACTTTAATAAATGAAAGTTAAATTAGATGGGATGAAATTAATTATTGATAACTTTGCATTAGTGTGAAGCGAAATAGTCCTACTTTTAAAATGGTCAAAAATTTTATTTTTAATATTAAAATTATGTCTATATTGTTGAAATTCCTTTTGAAAGAAAAATCACACATCTCCTATTTGCTGAGTAATTTATTCAAAAAATTATTATTATCCTGTCAGAACTTGTATAAATATTAATGTTTGACTGTCTTGCAGAATATGATAATATGGTTGTACTCTCTGCGTGCAAATAGGTGACTTGCATGCATTCAAATGTATATATGCATTTGACTTACTTATAGAATAGTGGTTGACAGTAATGATAAATTGTGGTTGTTAGTGGTGATAGCGACTGATTATTGACAATGGAATGATATTGTAAAAATCTTATGGACTTTAGAAATGCTTTTATAGTTTAATACATGAAAAATCACACATCTCCTATTTGTTGAGTAATTTATTTTAAAAAATTGATATTATCTTGTCAAAACTTGAATCACTATCAATGTTTGACTATCTTGCAGAATATGATAATATGGTTGTACTCTCGCGTGCAAATAGGTGACTTGCATTGTCAAGCCCCAGATGGTACCCTTGGTGTGGCCAAAACTTGAAGAATCATTATTAATTCCCCAAGAGAACCACCTGGTCTCATCGTCATATCATACTCGACAACGGAAGAAATACTCAAATATAGACATCAAATAGACAAATAAAACTCAATTAAAATTCTGGGATATCATTCTCTTACTTGCTCGGTGCTCAATACTCCTTCCAAGACTAAAATGTGCTTATACAAATCAACTCAAACTCATCTATTTGACTCATCTCAAACAGCTCAGCTCGATTACCCAACAGCTCAATAACTCAGGATCATTATTCATGCAATGTAGCTCAGAATTCTGACTCACATCATGCAAGATTCCAACTCGTACGGTCAGTTAAGCTCATAACAATCATGCTTAACACATAAGACACGTGAGATGCTCAATACGTGCATATGTAAAGACAGGAATATGTACTCTTCATGCTCCATTTACTCATTTCAAACAATTATAATTTGATCTCAATCCAATTAAATGCAGCAACAGCTATATAGAGTAATGCAATTCAAAGTGCATAATACAAAAATGCAATTTTATACTCGAATTTCATATAACCAATATGCAACTCATTGATTCAATCATATATATACATCGAAAACTCATATTAAATGCAAGAAACTCAAAGACTTGGATCATAAGATTCTCAACACTCAATTCTAATACATAACTCGACTCAAGATTATGAAGGAGTGAATGGACGAACTTAGACCTACGCTTTGGGAAGCCTTACATACCTGGAATTATGAATAACGATCAACTCTTCAACGATCCTCAAGCTCGAACTCAAAATCCTTGCTTTTCTCCCCCATTCTATGTTCTCAAGATTTTCTAAGTGTTTATGAGGAATAATCCACCTAGGGTTCTGATAAAGGACTAAAGTAAGTCCCAAAACATCTTAGATTTTAATTAAAAGGAGTAGGAAAAGACAAGAATTCTCCTCTTAAAAACTACCAAATGGACCTACGAAATTCCGTTTACGGGCCGTAGATTAACTTATGAGCCGTAAGTGGCCCCTCATAGGAAAGGGGGCCAAAAACTCAAGCTACTGGAAATTGGATCTGAAACCTACGAAACCCTTTCTACAGGCCATACATTGGGTTACGGGTCATATGATCACTCGTGGGTTAAGATTCAGAAATCTGAATTTTTGGGACCTTGACCTACGAAGCCTATTCCACTGGCCGTAAAAATTTATACGGGTTGTCTATTTCACTTGTCATTCGATATTCTGAAAAAAGTTAAATTTCTAAACATTCACCTACAATCATACTCTATGGGTCGTGGATTTATGTATGGTCCATATGGATCTCTACTCGGACTAGTTAGGATGAAATTGAAGGTGTTAGATGTGTACATTCAAATGTATGTATGCATTTGACTTACTTATAGTATAGTGGTTGACAGTAATGATAAGCTTTGGTTGTTAGTGGTGATAGTGATTGATTATTGACAGTGGAATGATATTGATAGCTAATGGTGTTGGTGAATGATGATAGCAATTAGTAAAAGATAATGTTAATTGATTGTGATAATTATTTTATAGTGATTAGTGAATTTAATAATGATTGCAAATGATGGTTACAAATGATGACTAATGGTGATGACAATTGGTTTTGGTGAATGACAATAGATCAAGATAGTTTTAGTTGTGGTTGTAAGTGTGGTGATTGACGGTGGTGGTAGTTGTGACTGAAATTTTAGATTTAGATAATAGGTGAAAGTAGATCGAATAGTAGTGAATTATCATCGTTGTACAAATTTTTTAACTATCGTAAATGTCACGCTCTGGAAGGATACCCTTGGCGTGGCCGACACTTGAAAATAATTATTGGCTCCCAAGTGAACCACTTGGCTTCATCATATTTATTCAGTCAATATAGTAAATAAATCAGATTTGCCTCTAGGGCAAATCGAACAAATTCACTCTAGTCTATGAAGCCTCTATCAACTGTTCAATGGTGCCAATGACAGGTCCATGACTACCTTAAATAAAAATGGAAGCAAAATTTAAAATCTAACTCTATAGCTAGATGAAATAAATAAAGTGCATCCTCCGAGATCAGGGAGGATTTACCAATCAGCAGAAAAGTGAGGAAAGATCTTCAACGAAGAATCGATTGATGATCTCTATTACCTGTCTCTGCATCATGAAACGATGCAGTCCAAATGGACGTTAGTACGTGGAATGTACGAGTATGTAAAATGGTTGAATGAAACATACATCAAGGTAGAATACTATCAACTCAGATAACTCATATCAAGAGATAAGAACTCAATCAGTAATGTCAAATATCTATCTAAAGCAAGAATAAAGAGTAGACAATGACCCATCAATACCAATCCAATCAACTTCAATACCATCCAATCAAATTAACTCAGAGTATTATCAGTATAGAACCTATTTGGGAGTTTTTCCTATCTGACAACAACCATTTATGAGTCAATGATAGTACAATAATCCCGTTGATGTTGCCACATCCGTCCATACCTTGCTAAGGTAAGAACAACTCGAATCCCTCATGGATCCGGACAATCAAACAAATCCTCTATTATTTCAGGGACTGCTCAGCTCAAGAGAAAATATCTGACTTGGGGGTTTTATCCTCACCTACGCTTGGCGACGTAGTTCATGAGTCGAGTTGGATTTACCTTCGCTCAATTCGGTGTTCGATACTCTTCCCATGACTCAATGCTCATAAACGATCAAACTCAATCAATTCGATCAGTGAGACTCATAAGAGCTCATATTACTCCATCAAATCAAATCAGTGTCCAATCATATCTTTCAAAGATCTTAGACCAATCATTAAGAGAACCATCAATTTAACCAATCTTTAGAATTCAATTATGAAGACTCTTGAGACAATCAAGTTCTATCAACCTACCATCATTCTCACATCACAATCACAATTATGTTGTTAAGGCTCTAGACTCAATTCCTAGATTCATTCATGCATTCTTTTATGAAGTAGTATGTAGGGTTTGTGAAATTACTCATATAAAAGTATTTATTCAGTAAATTAAGTTTGTGATGATCATCCACATACGAAAATACATATGATATGAATAATTTTGCAAGAAAACATTCAAAAAAATATGCATAGAGACTCAATACTTTCATCTATCAATATATCTCAATCAAGGGATACATGGAAGAATAATTTCATGCTTTAGGTTAGCCTTACATACCCAGTATGAAGTTTTCCAATCAATTTAGCAAGAAGTTAGCCTCAATCCTCTGAACCCTAGGTCTTTCTCCTCTTCTTCGCTCGAAGTCTACACTTTGTTTTTAGCGTAAGGGACTTTAGAATGGGTTTTGTAACCCTTTTTAGATCAAAAATGACCTATATTGGTCGTGGGTTAAGTTTAGGAGGGGTGGGGAATTGTCTGGAATGTCCCTCATAGGTTTTAAAACTTTAAACTCCGATGGAACAGGTCGGCGGAACAAATCCGCGACGCGGACCTGTCGCGCACTTGTACATTTTCTCCAAAAAAAATTTGATAAATTTTCTAATCCCTTAGAAAATAATGGGACCCAGACTAAGTGCAAGTCTGCGACCAGTCCGCGACACGGACTTGTCACGCACTTTTCTGGAATTGCGTTTTTGCCCTAAAAAATTATTTTTTGATCCGGTTGCTCTAAAAATCAACCAAGATCATTTTTCCACACAATTTTTCGTGTTGATCGCATTTTCGGCCCCGAATTTTCCAAAAGAGTTTGGGAAGACGCATTTTCTCATCTAAGCGTATTTTGATAATTTTATCGGATGTAACAGTAAGAATCTTATGAACTTTAGAAATGCTTTTGCAGTTTAATACGTGAAAAACTAAATTTTAGATTGTTGTCCAAAATTTATAACTAAGTTAAAATATTCTAAATTTTCCTATATTTATTACTTGTATTTATATAATAAAAGTTTATTAATCATATGTAATGATATTATGATTGTATTGTTTATGAAGAGATGTTGGATGAGAACAATGACATAGCATATTTGACGAAATATATTGGTAACTCTTTAGACTTGTCAATTAATTTCATTAAAATACTTGAACTTCAATCTGCTCTCATATATGAACACATGATAAAATATAACTATTAGACTCTTAAATTTTGTCACCTCCTTTATTATCTCATTACGCCTCCACAAAATCTTAGACCTATTTAAAAGGAGATGAGATATTTTGTGGTAACTTCGTTGTGTAATAGAAGCTTTCACACACACAAAAAAAAATCATCCAATAAAAATATTTTATCATGTGCTATAAATACTTTATAGGTACTAAATCCATCATATTTAAGCATTGAAAAGATATTAAATTTATTTATTGTATCAATATAGTGAAATTTATTTTCATTACTTAACCATATATTGCAAACATTTAAATTTTTTTTTTTCTAAACAAATTGTTATTCTTATTTATTTTGTATCGACGCAATGTACAGATGCAAATCACGTATGTTAAATTAGTTTAACCAAAACTCTAGGCAAACATGCATAAGAAGAGTCAACGTGACCCTTTGATGGAATTATTGGCTATTTATCACAACTGAAATGTTCTATTCCTAAATATTGCTGGTTAAAATAGTGTTTACTTGTGCTAAATATAAAGAGCATCTGAAAGGTAAAACTAAGAATTACTATGTGAAACAGGATCATGTTCTAATAAGAATGAATTAAAAAAACTGAACATCTCAATCAAACACAAAACCGAAAGACCAAAATAATGTTTTGATATACAAACTTCAGGATTACATTAGGAATAATAATCGATGAACAGAAGAAACGACATTGAAAAGCAAATGAACATAAGTCATCTCTTGTTACTTAATTTTCATGTATTTAAATATCATTAGTACTGCGCATTTGTCACCCTGATACCTTTCTATGACTTTACTCCTAATAACAATTGTATGTATCTGCAATGAATTTCCTGGAAACTACCCTATATCCTTCTTCCCAGGGAGAGGAATTGCTTGCACCCCTGTCAAGTTTCCTTGCTCCAACAAAGGACTTGTACGTCTTCTTGTTGGAGTCCAGCAAACCGAGTTTTTATCAGTAGTTGGATAGCAAGAACTGTCAAGAGTAAATTTTATCCAGAGGTTCATTTAATCATAAGATAGCCTCTGGAAGTCCCAATTTGCTGTTACTAAGAAAGAGTTGTCGTGGAATATCGCATTTGTGGAGACTTGATACGGTCTCAGATTGTGTCAATGTTAAAGATCCTGTTAATGCTAGCAAGGGCTCTAACAGAAAAGCTTGACTCTCATTTTTTCTTCCATCATCCCTTCTCATTTTTCCAAGTAAAGCATTGGTAGTGTCTATACCTGCGCAAAATATTCATGCCGAGAAACGTATGAAATCATGGTTTTTGTCCAATTGATCATTGCCTAGGGAATTTTTTGTAATTGGACTAACCTGAGAGGTAACCTCCATGGACGTAGCCACTAAATTTTTCACTTGTGTGTTCTCCCGTGAAAAATATCCGCCCTACTGGTTCCTGATGAAAGAAAGAATGTCATTCTCAAGCATAGTTTGTTTCTCAAGCTATTTCCAACATCATTGCAGGTCCAATTAGTAGTTGTGGTTGAAATTAAATGGAGGAAAGTGCAAAAATCAACTTAGATACAGGTGTTCCCAAAAATTTGATGGCTTAATTCAATTAAAGGTTGTTTTGCTGTATAACTGTCTGAATATTAGAGTTAACTGTCTTTTCTATGTAGTAGAGTCCTATTCTACGTAATCTTGACATAAAAGACTGACAAATGAGACAATTCCTCCATGACAAGATTGTCAATACAGTCTAGCATCAACTATTGCAAATGAAGCAAATTTGTTTAGAATGGACGGTGTAAAATTACTATTGCCAAGTGAGAAAAGAATAAGATTGCTAACCTTAATATCATGGACGAGTTGATGATTTGCATATATGGGGTAATTACTGTAGCTACCTCGCTGAAACCGATTATTCCACCAACGTGGGACTAATATGTCAGTGGCATCGGGAATGTCAGGCCCAAACATGTTTCTTAACACTTCCATAGCTTCTCTTAATGTGTCTTGATCAGATTGAGCTTCCACACGTTTCGACTCACCATTTGTCAAGGTTACCACCAGCATATTAGAGCCCGGGTAAGCATTTTCCATGTGCTGATGAGATGAAAACAGATCAACATCAACAGACAGCTAAGAGCAGTTCTTGAGCACATAATGATGACTAGATGATATGTTCGGCAGCCATATTAAATTGCAGATAGAATAAGTCCTCCATATTATAAAAGCAAGTTGAAAAAAGGTTCAATCAAAAAATAGAAGTCTGAAGTGGATTCAAGTGTACTGTTTTATTCTCTTAATGAGATATCTTAAGATACATAATTGGTGGTCAAGTTATATTGGCAGCTCCAAGAGGGAAGTTGTAGCACGAGGCATTCATAACAAAAGTAGCATTATTATGTTGTGTACGTGCGCAGACGCCAAAATTAAGCTCAGATGAGTGTAACCAAGAAAATTTGTCCGTGACTAATCAATAGATGGACACGAGTTGAGCACTATACTGATGTTCACATAAGGAAGTGGCACTCAGCAATAACATAGTGCATCAGAAGAACCGACGTCATTTTCAAACTCATCAAGAACCTCTGAGATTAGATATTGAAATGTATGTAAACTCCAGGATATCAAGAACAGAAGCCTCACCTACTCTGCTAATAAGAAGAAAATAAAAGAGTAACTGACTCTAATCCTACAGATAAACACATTAGATAGGATTTATGAGACTGCAAAGCTAATGCAAACACATTATTTTATATATTAGAAAAATACTGAAGGTGGTGTACTTCTGATGACCCTGATAAAATGGGATTCTGTGATAGCAAAGCCCAAATTGGGAAAACGAGAGTGATTAAACAAGAGTCTGAAAATTTCTCCAGATTCATTAAGATGCATGTGCCACGCACGTACAGAGCCAGGATTACTTGATTTTAATAAAAATGTTGTAGTACCTACTATGGGCCACATCATCACAAGTAACGACAAAATTGCATATTATATTAAGCTAAAGCACAGTTGATCATCAGTTCCTGCATAATCCATTGGTCAGACAGAGAGATTACGGCTGTCACACATGGTTTTGTTTTATTAGAAAATACACATACAATGAGCTTGACATCAAGTTCCAGATTCCCAATGGTGATTAAATATATGGAAATAATAAATTAATAATAAAGAAAGATACTTGGAGCAAAGTCACCATGAAGAAGTTGTCAGGCAAGTAATAAACTAAAAGAATGCAGCAATGTGCATTATTAGAATTAGAGAAAACATGCATTAAAGAGATACTAGATTTAGACAATAAATTTTGCAAACCTGCCAGAAAGTATAGTAGCCTCGTCGCTCATGAGCATAGATGAAGAACTCCTTTTCAGGTTCACAAGGCCAGAACTTGTAAGGAAATTTGAGAAAGATCTTTGTATAAACCATCACATCCAAGTTTCTGACGGCTTCCATCTTCCATCTCTATTGCAATTCATACAGAAATGAGCTTAATTTTAAAAATAAGAAGAAGAAGAAAAGTAGGGTACAAATGCTGATAAGGTGTATTTGCAGCTGCATTAAAAATGGATAAATAATTAACCTTTCCATTAATATTTTGATCACAAAATTAATAAATAGTTAATCAGGCACAGGGGAGATTTTCATGCTCACTAAAAAACAAATAAGTTTACAAGTAATTTTGAAGTTCCCTACACTGGCGTGTACATTGTATAATATATCAATTAACCTTGTTTAATCAATCAAAAATAAAAGAAACAGCATTCAATCACCCTCAAAAGCTACAAATTATTTATTTTTATTGGCTACAACTACGAATTGCCATTTCTATTAACTGATGATAAGCAACATCACTATCTGGAATCTTTAATGTATTGGTAGGTTTTGCTCCGCTAAATTAAAATAAAACAGCTGAGTATGCTAATAACAATTTAGGGGATAAACTAGCCAATGATGAAAATGGTCCAATTTGAAACCACGTCAATGCCAACAAAAAAACAAGCTGTATATCAACTGTATATTACAGTCCAGTAGTCCATACTTGGCACATAACCAATTAAATCATGAATCTGAAAGATAGCTATCAGTGGAGACCATTTTAATACTCCACAAAGTCCAGAAATTAATGTGGGTAGCTCACTGTCTAGAAATACGACCTCTTGAGTATTTAATATCCCATAGGTTCAGAATCTCAATAATTTGGAGGAGGTGACCAACTTTAGGTAGTCTAACCGGAAACAGGGGACCCATATTAGTAAATCCTACCCAAAATCCTCGAGCTACTTACATTATTGGACTGTAATAAGTGCGATGCACTTTTTGTGAACATCAAAGGCTCAAGATCTCAATAATCCATCCATGTGCACGTGAAGCAAATATTTATCATTCATACATCATACATACATGTTATTGTCACCTTTAAATTATTTGGCGGGCCAGGGTGGTCCGGACATAAAGATTCAACCTTTAAGCTTCATAAGTTAGCACTATTTCTTCAAAATTTTAGCTTTTTTAATTACTAATGCACCTTCACAGATATGTATATGTTAAAATATTGGGTTCAGTTGAGGAGACGTACAGGCAAAGGGGGTGAGAAGGAAATGAGGTCGCTTTGGAGAACACCAATGCTAACAGACAAAATCACATAATTGGCTTCGTAAAGGGCACCATCTTCTGTTGTCACCGAGACGCCGTTTCTCGAGTGCTGCACTTCCCGAACAACCTGCCCCAATTCCGTGAATAGTTAATTACTGCACCAATATTATATCATAAATGCAGCAGTACTTCACAAGATCAACACAGACAAACACAGTGGCCTAGGCACCCTAAAAAGACAAAAATCTGCAGAGAGTCAAAACTAAGAAACGCTACTACTCTACGAAACACTGTATTTTGAATCAGTTGGCTATAGCTAACCAGTGGAATTGAAAGATTGTACTACCCTCCTCTTTGTTATATTTAGTGGATACTTGGACCCACGTTAAATTGCATTATTTATGTAAAAGTGGTATTTTCAAAGGGGGTGAAAAAGAAACACATTCAAGAAAAAATAAAATGATAATTATGTGTTGAATGGGAAAGTTCTCTCTTTAATGGTACCATTATAATGATGAGGAACAAGTCTCTGTCATTTTATTAACTCTTATCATCATATCAAATAAAAGAAAAGGAATCTTTATTTTGTATGAATCGAAAATCACTTTCATTAGGTTCTTTCGTTTTCCTTTTCCATGCCTTTTTACTTTCCTTTTCCTTTTCTGATTTACCATCTTCCAATAACAAACTGGCGCGAGTTACCTTCACAAAGTGATGAATCTCTTAAAAGTTTTATCTATTACAACTTGCTTTTCTTTTTTGCTCAAATAAGGACTACAACTTAGTAAAGCACATCTAAGAAGATTTTTCAATTAAAAAGATTAAAAAAAAAAAATTGAAAAAAAATGTCCTTTTCTGGAGACTCTTGGTGGGTCATCAATCAATCTTAACAGACCCAGGAAAAGAAAAAGAATGATAAATTACTCCATGCAATAAAAAACAAATCTTTAAAATCTTATCAGTTTATCACAGCTTCTGTTCATCAACTTTGCCTACCATTTTCTTCTACAGTAGTTATCATAAATTGACCCATCATGAAATAAATATTAATTACCGTATTGAGCTTCAGTCGGCTGTCCATAATTTTACCCTCTGAGGTGAAAAGGAAATTTTCTGCCATTTTATAAAGCAAATGCTCATACCCTCTCTCATCAGCAACCAGAAATTCTCTTTCTCCAAAATCCACATACGTTGATATTGGCTCAACCTCTGTAAAATTCAAAGGTAAAAAATGTACTCATAATTATACCGTTACTTCTTAATCAATTGGCACAGAGTACAAGGAATCGATAATTGAAAAATTGACCTGCCATTTCAAAGTCATGGAGAATGAAGTCAATCGCCAGTTCTATTGGTGTTTTTGGAGTACTGCAAGAAAATCCAAAATGACAAAAAAAAAATTGAGAATTTTGTTAAAAATAAGAAGAAAAAAAAAAGCGAATGAAAACGGAGTGGTGTTGTATATGTAAATTGTTGATCATACGACGGCGTCTCAGCATCTTCAGTGGCTTCATGATGGTTTCCTTCTTGGCTTCTCAGTTTCTGAATAGCCGAGTCCACTGCTTTTTTATACGAGTCTGCCGCAATACCGCTCGGAAATATCTTCCCACTGTAACACACACAATAAAATAAAAATCAATTTTACAACAATTCGCAGTTCAAATAGTACTTTCTTTCTTCTAGTAATTTTTACGAACCTGTGATCATATATATTATAACGAGCATTACTGTAATCGGAGAAGCATGTTCTGAGATTAGACTGAAGTGCAAGTTCCCATACAGGATTAGATTGTTTACCGCCGACGCCGGCGATCCAACCGGCACCGAGTTCCACCATTACTCCACCGAATTCCTCCTTCCTTATCCTTCCGCCTATCTTATCAGCCGCCTCCAATATCACCACATCGTCCACTCCATTCTCCGATAACACCTTCGCCGCCGTTAAACCTACAGAAAATTGAAATTGAACCACACATACAACGATTCATATCAAAATTCGCATCTCTCCGGTGAATGCAGATGTTACACATATGAAAACAGAAGTAGATTCAGAATTCAGATTTGACAGATAGTTACTAATCTTTCGCATATATTTGGTTCTAATGTCGAAATCTAAGGCAATAGATTAATTACCTGAGATGCCGGCTCCGATGATGATTACAGAGGAGCGCCGGGGAGTTTCCATGAAAGAAGAGGTTAGTGTAATTAGGGAGAGAAGCAGAGTGTGTGAAGAGTGTTGAATTGTTCTCCTTTTAATAAGAGAGATGAGAGTAGATGAAGAAATGGCGGGACCGCCCCTCGTTATTCATATGATATACTCTATCTCTCGATTTCCGTGACATTTTTTTATTTTAGAAAGTTTGATCATAAATTATTTAAAATTTATATATTCATAAATTATATTTAAAAAATTATAAATTACATAAAAATATTTATGATATTTATTTGAAGTTTAAAATTTGAAAGGAGCCAATATAAATTAGAACAATTTGATTTAGGATATTTTTTATAAATAATTCTAAATTCTGATAGGATTATGGGCATTAAGGTAATTTAGGATTAAAGAGACTAAATTTTATATCTCATGTGCTTTTTAAATAAACACTGCTTTTCATGTCCCAATTTATAGTTGTTTAATAATTGTACTCTTTTCTTTTAGGGACGTTCTAAAACATGTTAACATGATTCCATCTCTTATACAATTTTGATCATAATTCTCAATAGTTAAAATTTATCTATTTTATTCGAATTTCAAACTTTGACCCGATAAGTTTTTCATAAAATTATTGTTTTACAACTTATTATAGTACTATTTTATTCCCTTCGTCCATCTTTATTTGGTCCTTATACTATTTTAGAATGTCCAACAATACTTATTTAGTTTATGAAATCAAGATATAATTTTACACTTAATTCCTAATTTACTTTTCAAAATATTGTATTAATTAAAATCACCCCTATCATTTACTACTTAAGTCCTGTGTCAAGTCAATAGGTGACAAGTAAAATTGGACGAAGGGAATACTATCAATCCGAACGGGCATCTTTCCTTTGATACTCATTGATCATTTCCAAAGGAAAATATTGTCTTAAAAAAAAATCGTTACATAAAGAAGATTGGGAGAGGAGTGAATTCTACTTAAATATAAGCTTATACATGTGATATAAAGTCATAATTTTAAATTAGAATTTAAATATGTAACTGAAATCATGATTTGAAATGAATTTCAATTAATTCTCCAAGAATATAATTTAGGATTCAAATTTTGTTCTATAGATGTAAAGCTCGATCCAATTTTAAATTTGTAAAAGAAAAAAAATTGTGCTCGATTTGAAGAGATTGTTTGTACCATATGAAATGATTATATTAAAGCAATAACTAGTTATTATTATTGTAACTAGTGTTTCTTCGTAAATTTATATGTATTTGAAAATTTGTAAATCGAAACATTTATTTATAAAGGAAACATGGAGATATGTGATTTATCAATGGACGCATTAAGATATTATGATATCTTATTTATGAACTATAATCTACTCATTTGATAAGATTATATAAAAATTAAGAAAAAAAATTGATAGTTTTCACAACCTATGAACATTTCAAGTTTATGAGAAAAAATACAACTTAAAAAATCCGAATTAAATAACTAAACAAAACTTCAGCTTCAAATCGATCTGATTTCTAAGCATGATTTATATCATATGTCCAAATAGACCCTAAATTTAGTGTGCAGAAGATTTTCGCTAATAAAATTAGATCATAAGATAGTATTAGATCTTTTTAATGCAAGATTAAATTAATCAAATCCTAAAATGGATATCAAATATCATATGAGACATAAAGCAAAACAATGCTAATTGATTATTTGAAGGAGAACACTGATTTTAAGTGTCTTTTGAATATAGAAATTATGAAATTTGAAGAAAATAGCATTTGTTTCAAGTTGATTTTTAAAAAAAAAAAATTATATTTGGACATGAATATAAATTGAAATTGTTTTAAATTTTGTGAGTACTTTAGAATGAAAATTATGAAACTTTTTGGAAATAATTATCCAATAAAATCATTTAATTTAATTTTATATCAATACTATTCTAATAATTGTACACTGCAAACAAGAAATCTGTAAATTAGTAGAATAATTTATTCCATTAATACACATAAAGACAGGGAATTACTGTTTAAACTCCGAGAGTGCATGAATAGAATGTTAATCTGGACAACTAAACATTTTGAGCTTTATCTCATAAATCAAACTGTGTGTAATGCCGACGGAAGGGTATTTGATAGGGGTCAAAGGAAAAAGGAGTGTGAAGTCAAAATAAAGAACGTGAATGGCATTGCGGGAAACAAAAAGAAGCATCCGCGTTTTACGTGTGCATAATTAGCACACGTGGCCAATTAATATGGTGATATTTAATAATATTTATAAAATTATTCTTAATGACAATCCGTGCATTATTTTTTTAAAATCTGTTTTTTCTTTAATTAAATTATTTAGTTTGACAGCTAAAACTCTCAGAAGCTTTTTGCGGGCTGCTAAAGATAATTTTATTAGAGATTTTAAATAAATTAATTATGTTCCGAGTAAATTAATAAAGAGATGTTGATATCGTGAAATAAAACACTTGATTTAGAAATTAATTTTTGATCAAATTAAGAAAAGGTTTCTTTTTTGAACTTCGTCACTGCCAATAGTGGACTTATTGCTTGGGATATCTCAACCACTACTTCTTCTAGGTTTTTCGACGACTATTTTTGATATCTCAACCATCTTTTCTCACAAGATTTGAGAATATAATTTTGCGAGGATTCTCGATACGAATCACAAATTTTTCGGCGGAACGAAACGTCGTGGGTGGTTCACCTGAAATTTGGTATCTGGGTGCCTAATTTCAGTGACGATTTAGGATTCCGGCAGCGTCGAGATAATTGGACGACCTATCATATTTTCTAACGACGTCTAGTTCCAGTTTCTGGTCAGGCTCTCTCACGATTCTCCTTAGTTATATAGTTTTCTTGTTCCATTTTGTTCTTCTTGTTCAATTTTTATCATTTCTTATTCTATTTCTACCAATTGTATTAGTTTCTTATTATATATATTAAATATATTGCTTGCTGGTTACATCTTTCTCTATCTTACCAATATTTCTTCCTTATTACTCCCTTCGTCCAACTTTTCTTACCACACAGGGATTAAGAAGTAGTAAATGACAGGGATAATTTTACCAAATCAACCTTTGAATATAATTAATGCAATGTAATAGGGAAATAATTATAATTAATGACAAGGGTAAATTAGGAACTGAGTGTAAAATTATCTCTTGATTTCATAAACAGGACAAGTATTGTTAGACATCCTAAAATAGTAGAAGGGTCAAGTAAAGATGGACAGAGGGAGTATATATTTCTTGCATTACTTTTGAATATATTTTATTTCTTGTAATTAGAATATGTCTTGCCTATTACATACTTTTTGAATATATTTTATTTCTTGTAGTATTTCTTGCTTGTTACATATTGTGGTTGCTACACACATTCTTTGTATCTTGTTTTTAGGATCATTGTTTTTTGTCGTGATTTTTTTGGTATTTGTATTTTATAGGATTGGTTAGCTGAGTATTGTAAACTATACTTTAGACTTTATTGTTTTGTATCGTTGGGCTATTGTTTTCTTGAGATTGTATCTTCTTTATTCTTTATAGTTTGTTGAGTTAGTAGTCTTTAGTGGCTTTGGGGTCTGATGGTGGATTAAGGTCATATCATCGATTGGGGTCAGAAGGTAGGATAGTAGTGGTAAGTTGAGAATAGAGACGTGGAACATAGGATCACTTACTAGGAAGTTCATAGAGCTAGTGAAGAATCTTAAGAGGAGACAAATTAATATAGTGTGTAGTCAAGATGCCAGATGGGTTGGTACCAAAGCTCGAGACATAAATAGGTTTGAATTATGATACTCAAGTGGTTCTAGGTATGAAAATTAAGTAGGTATTCTAGTAGATGAGGACCTTAGAGAGTATGTAGTTGAGGTTGGGAGGATTAATAATAGGATGATGTCTATTAAACTTGTGGTTGGTAGTCATATTGTAAATCGAGTCCCAAGTAGGCCTGGATGAGGAAGTCAAAAAACTATTTTGAGAAGATTTAGATGAGGTTGTGAGAAGTATTCCGGACATTGAAAAAATCTTCATTGGGGGAGATTTTAATGGGCATATCAGGACAACTTCCAGCGGTTTTGACGATGTCCATGGAGGCTTTGGTTTTGAGGAGAGGAATAGAGGTGAGACGTCTCTCTTGGACTTTGCTAAAGCCTTTGAGTTAGTTATTGCTAACTCATGTTACTCAAAAAGAGGAAAAACCACTTGGTTACCTTCCGCAGTACGGTAACTAAAACCCGAATTGATTACTTACTCCTTCGAAAGGGTGATAGAAGCCTTTGTAAGAACTGCAAGGTTATTCCAAGTGAAAGTATTTCCACTCAACATTGGGGTTTGCTCCCTTTCAAGGTCTCAAGCTCGAAACCCACTGGGTGCAAATAATTTCTGAGGGTCATCGGACTGGGTAAAACTTGAATTAACCGTGGTGCACTTGTGGAAAACTCTTTGCCGAGGGCCTGTGCACCCCCAAGATTAGTCGGGGCTCTAAGAGACTCGGACACCCGGTGCAAATTAAAAAAAAAGTATTTCCACTCAACATAGGCTTCTAGTGATGGACCTAGAGATTCAGAGAGGTAAGAGGAAGAAGGTTATTTATGCCCAATTGAGGATTAGATGGGGTGGTCAGCTGACTCCGACCCTTTCTCAGGAGATGGAGGAAAAGTTGAGTAGTTTAGGGGATTAAAGTAGTAGCGGAGATGTGGATATCATGTGGGAAACCATTGTTGGTTATATTAGAAAAATAGTTACTGAGGTACAAGGGGTTTCGAAAGGGACCTTTGGTGGACGCCAGGGTGATTAGTGGTGGAATGAAGAAGTTCAAGGCAAAGTAAAAGCTAAGAAGGTAGCTTATACGAAACGGTTGGAGTGTAGGGATGGGGATGCAAAACGAAGGCTAAAGGATATTTATAAGACGGCGAAGACAGAAGCTAAGACGACAGTGACGAGTGCTAAGACATCAGCGTTTGTATGTGGAGCTAAGTGATAAAGGTGGGGATAAGAGATTATATAGGCTCACAAAAGAGAGAGAGAGAGAGGAAAGCTCACGACTTGGACCAAGTGAAGTGCATCAAGGATGAGGAGGGTAAGGTATTGGTGGATAAAACCTCCATTAAGATAAGATGACAAACTTACTTTCATAAACTCTTAAACAAAAAAGGAGATAGAGATATTAAGTTAGTTGAGTTGACACACTCTAATAGTCATCGAGACTTTGGTCATTGCAGGTGTTTCAGAGTTGAGGAAGTTAGACGTGCTGTTAGTAGAATGAAAGAAGGGGGATGATCAGACCCGATGAGATTTTGGTAGATTTTTGGAAGAACATGGTCAAAAATGGTATGAGTGGTTGACTAAGTTATTCAATGTTATTATGAAGACTGTTAAAATGTCTGATGAATGGAGGAAGAGTACAATGATTCCATTGTACAAGAACAAGGGTGATATTCAAAATTGTAACAATTACAGGGATATCAAGTTGTTAAGCTACACTATGAAGGTCTAGGAGAGAGTGATGAAGATGAGGGTGAGAAAAAAAGTGTATATTTTAGAGAATCAGTTCGGATTCATGCGGGGGCGATCGACGACTGAAGCAATTCATCTCATTTAGATATTAGTGAAGACATATAGGGAAAGAAAGAAGGACTTTCATATGGTGTTCATTAATCTCGATAAGGCCTATGACAAAGTTCTGAATGATATTTTATGGAGATGATTATAGGCGAAAGGTGTTTCAATAGCATATATTAAGGTGATAAAGGACATGTATGATGGAGCCAAAACTCGAGTAAGAACGGTGGGAGAAGACTCAGAGTATTTTCCTGTTGAGATGAGACTTCATCAAGGATCTGTATTGAGCCATTTTCTTTTGGCCTTAGTAATGGATGAGCTAACACGGCCTATTCAGAAGGAGATTCCATGGTGTATGATATTTGTTTATGGCATAGTACTGATTGATAAAACTCGGGATAAAGTTAATTAGAGATTAGAGGTTTGGAGATATACTTTTGAATCAAAAGGGTTCAAACTAAGTAGGACCAAAATAGAATACTTGGAGTGCCAATTTAGTGTTGTGAGGGATGAAGCAGACATTAAAGTGAGATTTTCCACTCAATCTATTCCCAAGAGAGAAAAATTTAAATATCTTGGGTCCATCATCCAAAGTAGTGGCGATATCGACGATGACGTTACACACCGTATTGGAGAAGTATGGACGAAATAAAAGCTTGCCTCTAGAGTATTGTGTGATAAGAGATACCACCTAAACTTAAAGGTAAGTTTTACAGAATGACGATCAAACCATCTTTGCTATATGAGGTGGAGTGTTAGCTAATCAAAAACTCACATGTTCAGAAGATGCAGGTCGTAGAGATGGGGATGTTGAGATGGATATATGGGCATATCATGAGTGATAAGATTAGGAATGAGACCATTCGAAAGAAGTTAGAGGTGGCCCTTGTGGTTGACAAGATAAGGGAAGCGAGTCTGTGATAGTTTGGACATGTACAGAGAAGAAACACTGATGCTCCTGTTAGGAGGTGTGAGATGTTGAATTTAGGGGTTACACAGAGAGGTAGAAATAGACCGAAGAAGTATTAGGGGGGGTTGATCAAACAAGATATGGCGAAACTTCAGCTTACCGAGGACATGAGTTTAGATAGAAAGAAATAGAGGTTGTGCATTAGGGTAGAAGACTAATAGACTAATAGAGATAGGTTGATGTCTGAACTTGTGATATAGTAGGTTAGTAGGACTTGTCGTATCTTTATATTCTATGTTGTCATTATTCGCCTTATATTTGTTACTTTTATCGTATTTACATACTATCATTTGTTTTTCATTTCTTAGTCGTTTTCCATTTTTCTTTTATTTTCCCCCTTTTTGCATATCTTGTATTTTCTGCTTATGAGACTTGATTTTTTAGATGAGAGTTTTTAAGGAACAACCTCTCTATCTCTATGAGGTAGTGGTAAGGTCTGCGTACATTTTTTCCTCCCTAAATCCCATTTGTGAGATTCCACTAGGCATGTTATTGTTATACCAATAAAAGTTAAAAACTTTTAAGGCTAAAGTCATCTACGTTTTCTTAAAATTGTCGACATATTTTACTTAAATATCTCAACTAAAGCTAGTAGTTATTGCATGCTTCTAACTTTCGAAATTTAAACCATTTGAACTTTTTTTACTTGCGTGGCACATTATTTGAGATTCACGTTGAATAGACGCGTGAGAGGTATTTAATTAGGCCTTTTTTATATATAAAAATAATATTTTATTTTTTTCTTCCTGACCTTATCGCCATCGAGTCCTCCACCACACCACCAGTTCGCCGCCATATACCATTTCTCTTCCTATTTTTTTGTCTGGCGCTTCACTTACTTTATCTCTATCATTGCATTTTGTGGTCTCACTGCATTAATATTAGAATTTTTACCACCATCGCCATTTGGCGACCCTCTGCCATTCTTGCTAGCCTTTTGAGCTGATCTCCGTTTAATTTTGATTCAACTATTATTATTTTCACTACCATCCGCTTTCTTACCATTGTTTATTTTGCCCATTTTTATTTGTACATGGACATTTTCATCACCATTTTCACTATTGTTATCGCTATTTTTATCATGTTAATTTGTACAGGCGAAGTTGAAAATTTGTCTCTTTGTTGTTAATATAGCGTTTTGATGTTAAATTGATGTACATTTGGGCAAATTTTGTTTGAGGATTTTTTTGTTCAGTTTTTGCTCTGCTCAAATTTTTTATCATGTATTAATTGTTACAATGAATGAATAGTTTTGACTTTAAATTGATGTATGTGTGTGTGAATATAAGGGCTTTCAGTTGAATTTGTTTTTCATTTTGGAGAATTTTCATGTTTAAATGTATAAAGAAGAGAACAAAAAAGGGGGAAGGAGATGTTGGTTGCCGACGGGATAGCAGGGCAAGTGAGGGCGTGGGTAGTTACAGATTTTTTGTTTTATTTTTTACTTAAAAATAATTTATTTTTATTTTATTCTATAATATTTTGGAGTAAATAACACATTTGGATTCATGTGCGCAAATGGTTGCTAAACTCTAAGGGGTCGTTTGGTTTCGATTAAAGTTATGATGGGATTAGTTATGCTGAAAGTAATTTTTATTGTTTGTTTCGTTTAACATATTCAAAATATTATTTATAGTACAATTTCTAAGAATAAGATGTTTGTTTACTAAAGTACCCTTCACCTTATTTAATTTTTTTTTAAAATTTTCTTTGCAAGCTTTAATTCTTCATTGTTAAAAATAAATTTCCGTCTTATTTAACATATGTATATACATTTT
>JBCEWC010002161.1:0-36052 GCA_038996855.1 Solanum aculeatissimum
CGCATTTAAGCGGCCATTTTAAGTGATTAATTTCTTCTTAAAATGGAAATTGAACCTCGTACTTGGAATCTTTGAAATATTTTGAAACTTTTCTGTGGAGTTTTAAAATTAACTTAGTTTTTCTTAATTTTATCTTTAAAAATTAAGTGGCGACTCTGTAATTTTGAGAATTCGATTGTTACTTAAATTAATTAGGTAATTAATCGAATTTTCGAAAACAAGTCATTTTTTCATATAACAATAGGTTGCCCGTAAAATTAAGGTGTTTTTTTGAAAAATCGAGATAACTTCATCGATGACTTTATGTTTTTTCTCATGATTTTATAATTATGAAAATTCTTATATTTTGAAATTATCAATTTAATAGCCATGGTTAATTTATTTTTTTTCAATTATACTTACTCAAATTTAAATAACTTTAATTTATCCTTTATTCATTATTAAATTTTATCTTAATATATCTCCTGCTTTTGTATTATTCATTTTCCTCTGCATTAACTATTGAAGCTTCTCTTTCGCCTCCTATTTTTCTCTTACGACTCGATTTACTTTTTGATGGTCATTTTTAAAAAATGCTTACTTTTTATTTTTTTCGGTTGTTTGTATGGATTGAAGATATAGTAGTTTATTTTCCTACTTAATTCTATGTATTTTTTTAAAAAATTATTTAAAAATATTGATAAATTTTATATTTATATAATTAAAGGTATTTTTGTAAATTTATCAATTACAATGCAATATTATACAATTAAATCAAACAACAAAATTATCATTAAATAGTAACAAAACCATACATTATGAGCCCGTTTGGAAAACCACCATGTAATTGGAATTTGGTGTAATTGAGTGTAATTACACTCTTTGACGCCATTTGGAAGGACAAATAATTACTTGACAAGACATAAAGTGAGTGTAATTACATTCTTCAATTCTCAAGGGTAAGAAATTGGTGTAATTACACCATGTGATTACATGAATATTTTTTTAATTCTTTTCTTTCTTTTATTTTTATTTTTTGTTTTAATTTATTTTTTATTTGTATTATTTAAAAAAAATTATATTTATTATTCTAATATTTTCTTAAAATGTTTTTTATTATTTATATTTTATTTCTTTCTCATTCTCAACTTTTACTTCTTCATGTGATTTCATGTATTTTTTATATTACTATTTTTTATTTATTCTAATTTATTTTCTCATTAGCATAATTTTGTTATTATTCTAATTTTTAAACTAAGGTAGGATTCATTGTTGAATAAGGTTATAGTGTTACATTTTTCTTTTCTTTAATAGTATTAACATTTATAATATTAACATTTTTGTCAAATATGCATTTTTTTATGTTCACCGAAATTTTGTACTTTTAGTTTTTATGATTAATTTAATTAAAAGTACTAATTTAAAAAATATAAATAAATTTTTTTATAATATTAATTAAGAATAAATGTTTACTAGTTAATATATTTTCAGAAGATAACATATATCTTAAATACTTAATTTGATATTACTTATAAATACCCTTATTTTTCTAAATACAAATTTTTAATTTTTGATAATTAATTTTTATTTTAAAATTTAATATAACCTTGTAATTACACTCGTGCAACCAAAATACACACTTGTAATTACACTGTAATTACACTCTGACAAACAAACAAGACATTGTAATTACAAGGATGTATAATTACAGGGTGTGTAATTATTATCCTAGTAATTACACCAATTCCAATTACTAGGTGACTTTTCAAACATACCCTATGAAAACATGACAAATCACAATCCAAACATTGGGTAAATATATGTACGAGAAGTTTTAAATCTTTAAGTTTGTCAAATGTGATCACTTTCAGGGTGTGTTTAGTAAGGAATAAAATATTTTTTAATTTTTTAATTGTTGATTGAGCAAAATAATTGAAAAATATTTTTTCTAGGAAAATAAGTTCCTTACAAAATTAGAAAAATAGTTTTTTCAATGGAAGCATCAAAAACGAGTTGCATAAGTGATATTTCAAGTTTATTATCTCCTTGAGCCTTTAGGGGTGTACATGGATCGAGTTGATACGAATTTTTTGAATATCAAATAAATAATTCTTAACAGATTTCTAAATCTATAAATCAAACCAAACTAATAAAATTTATTTTGTTAATTTTAGATTTTTTTGGATTTCTCAAATTTTCGTATTTTTCAAAGTATTCATACTAGCATATAACTAATTTGTGTTTCAAAAATTTCTTTAGTCTTACAAAAATACGATTATCTAAGGTCTTTCTTAAGAAAATAAAATAAAATATGAGATGAGAGATGATACTAATATATTCAACAAAAAATAATAATAAAGTCATAGAAAATCAATATTATAAATTAATAAGTCATAACAAAAACGATCATAATTTAAAAGTAATTACTCTCTCCGTCGAATTTTGGGTGACATCATTTGTAACGACCCTCAAGTCGTTTTGAGAAATAGGATTTTTTATTTCATAAATGATTCTTATATATATATAAAAGAGGATGTTTAAACGCTGATGTGGCATCCTCTGAGCGCATCTTTGCCCTTTTCCTTTTTACTTTTTATTTTATAATTTCTATTTTTTTTTAAAAACACTACAAATAAAAAAATCCAAAACGGTGCTTCACTTCGGCCACTACCTTTCACTTTATCGTCATCTTCATCGAGTGCTCTTATCTTCATAAACATCAGAACCCATCGAGTGCTCTTAGGTTAATATAATTTATCACTTTTAATACATAAGAAGTGGAGAAAAAATAAAGAACAAGAGAGGGTTGCGCGTGGACCTGTGCGGCGTTGAACGAAAAATGAAAAGGGAAAAATTGGAATTGAACTTTCAGGTGAGGAATCTTTAGTTTTGTTCTTTGTTTGTTGTTAAAATTTTGTTGGTCTGTATAGTTATTGTTATATATGTGTACGGTATGTCATTGCTTAATTTCCTAATAAGTTGAGAAAGAGAGGAGAATAGATTATAAGGTGGATTGTTGATGTCCTGAGAATATATTGATATTAAAGTATTAAAGTACTGATTATGTTGTTGGTTATGGAAGTATATAATCAAACATGCATATATAACCATTAAAGAGGAGAAAGAGTTGAGGCACTGCAATGTGCAACGACCTCATCCTTTCTGTATAACACATATAATTATATGTTATCTATCATATTTTGATATTTTATGATATTTGAAAGAATTACAACTTAATACAAAACTTGAAATTTCAGAATTAGATTATAGATTTTGAGTGAGTTTTTGGGTCTAGGCTAGATATATAGGAATAGGGGTATCTATGGGTCTATTTGCTTATGAATATTATATATTTCATAGATTCGAAACCTTTTGAGGCATTGAGGAAAAGAAAAACATTGGTGGATTAGCTAGCTTGGCTTCGGTTCATCAATTGAGGTAGGTTATGATTTGTTCTATCTAATAGAGAGCCTCTTAATAGTGATTGATAGTCATTGAGTAAAACTGTGAAATTTTCTATGCATTTAATTATTGTGGTTTGGTTCACTAATATATTGTTGTGATTGGTTTGTAATCCTAAGACCATGAAATTCATAATCTTAAACTTGATCTATCAAAGTGATTCCTTGAATAAAGAAGGCTTGATAAAATATTATTAATGAAGTGGAAAGTAATGATAAAGAACGATGAATTAAATGTATACGGATTGGGCGTCATGTTCCGACACGATATCATGGGATCAGGTGTCACGTTCTGATACCATATATATTGGATCGGGTGCCACATTCTGGCATGATAATAATAAAGGAAAAATATATTAAAATAATTTAATATGCTCAATTTCAAATAACCTATCTCCCAAAAGAAGCGTGGAGTGGAGGCTTGAGTCCTCATGTTTGTCCTTGATATTGTTGATTGGTTATGTCCTTGTTCCTTGATGTTGTCACATGTTAAGTATTATAGTTGATTTCCTGCTATTATTTTGTGCATATTGATTTCTATTTTGAGTCGGTCGATTATACCCACTCAGTACATGTTGTCCGTACTGACCCCTACTTGTATTTCTTTATTTTGTTTTATGGAGTGCACCGACTGTTCCATCGACTTCGACTCACCCTCAGCTCTAGTCAGTAATCAACATATTAGATTTTAGGGTGAGTTAACCTTCTAGTTCGTGTTGGATTCTATCAATTAAGGCATGATGTCCTTAGTTTCAGACATAAACTATTTTATTTATCTATTTAGGTATTGCTACTCTTAGACTTAGTATTTAAGGTTAGTTGTCCTTGATGTGATGACTTTTAAATTTTGTGGAACATTATGCAATAAACTTAATGATTTTTAGTTAATTCTTTCTTTATAAGTTTGAGCTTTCGATTATGATCGTATTTTATACGTTGAACTGCTAATATATATATTGAGATTTACATATTGGTTTATCCACCTAGGAAGGTAAGTGTGGGTGCCACTTACAACTCGTTTTGGGTCATGAAAAACTTGGTATCAGAGCTTTAGGTTCATTGATCTCATCACACAAGGATAAGTTTAGCAGAGTCTTGCGGAACAGTACGAGGATGCCTTTACTTTTATTCGAGAGACTACAAGATCCTAAGAAACTCCCTTTCTTATTCCTTTCGTGCTTTACTTGAATCCAATTGGTATCTAGGTGATACAAATTGGTATATGATTTTATTTATTATATTTCGCAGGATGGTTAGAGCTAGAGCAACAACAATGCTTGATCTAGTCGTTGGGGTCGTAGGTCGAGAAGGAGGAATGATGAGAGGCCGTAGGATAAAGCTCATCAAAGGTAGAGGCCAAACAGCTAGTCCAACCAGAGAAAGAATAGCGATCCCTCCATCAATTAATGAGGTAGCTAGAGAGGATGTTGAGGTGGTGGATGAGCAGACTCATGATAAGGAAGCACCACCCCAGCCTACTCCAAAGATAATCCACCAGGTTCTCACCTATCTCAGTGGGTTATTCAATCACGACCAAGCACCCCCAATACCTCAGGTTCATGGATTACAACATGTAATTGCTACAACTCCTTATATGGATGCATCCTTGGAGACACACATATTTCCCCAATGGAGTACAGGGTCTATAATGACTAGTGACCAACATGATCTTTTTGTTAAGTTCTTAAAGTTGAAACCTTCGGTCTTCAGAGGAACTGAATCTGAAGATGCTTACGATTTTCTTGTTGATTGCTATGAGTTGCTTCATAAGATGGATATAGTTGAGTGATTTGATGTGAGTTTGTGAGATACCAACTTCAGAGAGATGCTAAAATATGGTGGAGATCTCATGTTGAGTGTCAACCAGCAGAAGCACTACCTATAATTTGGATAACCTTTTGTAACTTCTTTATGGAGAAGTATATTCCCTAGAATTTGAGGGACAAAGGAAGATATGAGTTTCTTAATATACAACAAGGAAAGATGTTTGTTGCAGCTTATGAGGCCAAACTTCGTTCCCTATCTAGATATGCTACCCAACTTTGATTTATTCCAGAGGAGAGGATGCGTCGCTTTGTGAAGAGATTGAGGTCAGATTTGTAGATTTTAGCCTTGCAGGTGGCTGCTTCAGCAAAGTCCTTTTAGAAAGTGGTTGATTTTGTGATACAGGTAGAGAGGGTAAAGCCAGATGACTTCACCAACATGGCGACATTCAAGAACTTCTGAAAGGGAGGTGAGTTTAGTGGTTCTTACTCTAGAGGGTAGAGTTCTGGTGGTTATTTAGCCCATCCGATTCAGTCTTCATTGCAGGTTTTAGATGGGTTCCATTTGGGGCTAGCTAACCTATCCTTGATTTTGGAGGTTATATTCAGTCTTCTTCATCTTCACAAAGGCCCACTCTTAATTCTAAGACTTGTTATGGTTATGGTGAGGTTAGGAATATTAGAAGGTATTTTCTGAGGCAGAGTCAGACTTGGTATGATTAGGGTTATAAGGGACCAACAACTAGAGGTCGAGGTGGCCATGGTAAGGGTCATCATTCTGGAGGACGTGGTGGCCAAGGTTGTGGGGGTCACCAGTCTGACTAGGGTGGCAGGTAGGTTAGAACTACTGGTGTACTGCCTGGTAGAGAAAATGGTCATACAGGCGATAAAGCCCAATATTATGCTTTTCTGGGGAGGCTAGAGGTAGAGGCATTAAATGTTGTTATCATAGGTACTCTTCTAGTCTGCGATCGCAAAACTTTTGTATTATTTGATCCTAGATCCACTTTTTCATATGTATCTTCTACTTTTCCTGGTGGACTTATTTGCGTTATGACTTACTTGGCATGCCTATTCGTGTTTCCACTCATATTGGTGAGTCTGTGTTAGTTGAGAAGGTATATAGGTCTTACTTTATAATTTTTGTGGGGAGAAAAACTTACGTAGATTTGATTATTCTAGAGATGGCTAACGTCGATGTAATCTTGGGTATGACTTAGCTTTCTCCAAATTTTTCTACTTTGGATTGTAATGCTAAGAATGTGACCTTGGACAAGCCTAGGATGGATTGCTAAGAAGTTAGTGAGTAAGGGTTGTTCAACCTTCCTAGCAAATCTCAAGGATGATAATTTTGAAGCTTTCCTGCAGACCTATCTGGAATGCCACCAGATAGGGATAGTAATTTTTGTATTGATTTGGAGCCAAGTACTTCTCCTATTTCTATTCCATCTTACAGAATGACCCTAGCTGAATTAAGGGAGTTGAAAGCCCAACTTTAAGAATTGTTGGATAAATTTTTTATTAGACCAAGTGTCTCTCCTTGGGGTGCTCTAGTTCTTTTTGTGAAGAAGAAATATGGTAGTCTTCGTATGTGTATAGACTACAGGCAGCTGAACTGGGCAACTATTAAGAATAGATACCCCTTTCCTTGTATTATGACTTATTCAATCAATTACAGGGTGCTAGTGTCTTCTCTAAAATTGATTTGAGGTTTGGCTATCACCATTTGAAAATACGAGCAACAGACATGCCAAAAATTGCTTTTTGAACAAGGTATGAGTACTATAAATTTTTGGTAATGTCCTTTGGACTTACAAATGTTCCTGCTATTTTCATGAGACTGATGAATGGAATCTTTAAGTCATACCTGAATCTCTTTGTTATTGTATTTATTGATGATAGATTGATCTACTCAAAGAGCAAAAAGGAACATAAATAGCATCTGAGAATTGTTCTAAGGCTACTAAGGAAGAAGAAATTGTATGTCAAATTCTCCAAGTGTAAGTTTTGTCTTGATTCAGTTTCCTTATTGGGGCATGTGATTTCTAAGGATGGAGTTATGATGGATCCTCAGAAGATTGAAGCAGTGAAAAATTGGGCAAGACCCACTAATGTCTTAGAGGCGAGGAGTTTCATTGGTTTGGCTAGCTATTACCATCGGTTTGTCAAGGAATTTGCTTCCATTGCTTCCCAACTAACTAATTTGACCAAGCAGAATGTTCCATTTATATGGTAAGATGGGTGTGAAGAGAGTTCTCTGAAATTCAAGATCCTGTTGACTACCGCACCGATTCTGGCCTTGCCTGAAGAAGGTAAGAATTTCATTATTAAGCAGGAAGCACAAGGAATTTAGCCCATTTGTAGGTTTCTAGGCATCCATTAACTAAAGAGGTCCAAACTCTGACTAACAACTTTATGAGGCTGAAAGTAACTGAGAAGGGAGGACTCTTAGCTTGTATAAAGGCAAAATCATCATTTCTTGACAAGATTAAAGAAAAGCAAGTTAATGATGAGAAGTTGAGTCAAATTCGTAATATAGTCTTGCAAGGGAAGGACAAGAAGTTGTGATTGATAAAGAAGACATTCTGAGGATTAAGGGGCGGGTATTGTATGCCCAGTGTTGATGTTTGACTCAGACCATTCTTGCAAAAACTCATAGTTTGAGGTACTTCATACATCCTAGTGCAACCAAGATGTATCGTGATCTGAGACAACATTATTGGTAGAGTAGAAAAAAATGTGACATTGCTGATTTTGTTACTCAGTGTCCCAATTGTCAACAAGTAAAGTATGAGCACTAGAGGCCTGAGGGAACTCTGTAAAGAATGTTTATTCCTGAATAGAAGTGGGAAAGAATTGTCATCGATATTGTGGTTGGTCGTCCAAAGACATTGGGTAAGTTTGATTCGATATGGGTGATCATTGATAGGTTGACCAAGATTGCACACTTTATTCTGGTAAAGGTGACTTATAATGCAAATAAGTTAGCCAAACTCTATATAGGCGAGATTGTTCATCTGCATGGAGTTCTGATTTCCATCATATCAGATAGAGGTACACATTTTACTTCTAACTTTTGGAGGACCTTGCAGTATGAGCTAGGTACTAAATTTGATCTCAATATTGTATTTCACCCTTAAATCGATGGATAGTTCGAAAGGACAATTCAAGTGTTGGAAGATATGATTTGTTCATGTGTAATAGATTTTGGTGATCACTAGGATCCATTCTTACCTTTGGTAGAGTTTTTATATAATAATAGCTATCACTCGAGCATTGACATAGCTCCATTTGAAGCATTATATGGGAGGAGAAGTAGGTCTCCCATTGGTTGATTTGATGTATTCAAGGTGAGGCCTTGGGGTACTAATCTAAGGGAGCTATTAAAGAAGGTGAAATTGATTCAAGAGAAGCTTCTAGCAGCATAAAGCAAGCAAAAGAAGTATGCGGACCGAAAGGTCAAGGAGATGGAGTTCATAGAGGGAGAGCAAGTATTGTTAAAGGTTTCACCCATGAATGATGTGGTGAGGTTTGGTAAGTGAGTTAAGCTCAGTCCGCGAAATATTGAACCATTTGAAGTTCTTAAGCGCATGGGAGAGATGGTCTATGAGTTAGTTTTGCCTCTAGGTTTATCTGGAGTACACCCAGTGTTTCATATGTCTATGCTGAAGAAATATAATAGTGATGAGAACTACATTATTTATTGGGATTCAGTCCTACTTGATGAGAACTTGTCTTATGATAAGGAGCCTGTAGCTATCCAAGATAGGGAACTCCATAAGTTGAGATGAAAGGAGATTACATCAGTGAAGGTCCAGTAGAAGAATCATCCAGTTGAGAAGTCCACTTGGGAGAATGAGACAAATATGCATGGATCATATTCATATCTTTTTATTGAGTCAAGTACTCATTCTTACCCTTGCTTTTCATTTGACCGTTCGGGGATGAACGATGAATAAATTGGTATCCAATATAACGACCCTCAAGTTATTTTGAGAAATAGAGCTTTTTATTTCATAAATTTTAATGGACGATTTGGACTATTTGATAACTTTTATTATCTAGCTTAGGAGTGATTTTAGATAAATAAATTAATTGATAGGTTAAAGTGATAATTTAGTTATAATTCTATATCACTTGTCCTATATCTATTAAGATAAATTAGTAGAATTCAATACTTTTAGTACATAATTGGGTTAATATAATTTATCACTTTTAATACATAATAAGTGAAAAAGAAGAATAAGAGAGGGTTGCGCATGGACCTGTGCGGCGTCAAACAAAAAATGAAAAGGAAAAAATTGGAATTGAACTTTCAGGTGAGGAATCTTTAGTTTTGTTCTTTGTTTGTTGTTAAAATTTTGTTGGTATGTATAGTTCTTGTTATATATGTATACGGTATGTCATTATTTCCTAACAAGTTGAGAAAGAGGGGAGAATAGATTATAGGGTAGATTGTTGATGTCCTGGGAATATATTGATGTTGAATCACTGATTGTGTTGCTGGTTACGGGAGTATATAATCGAACATGCATATATAACAATTAAAGAGGGAGAAAGAGTCGAGGTGTTGCAATGTGCAGCGACCTCGCTCATTCTTTCTGTATAATGCATATAGTTATATGTTGTCTATTATATTTTGATATTTTATGATATTTGAAGGAATTAAGACTTAATTCCAAACTTGAAATTTAGGGATTAGATTATAGGTTTTGAGTGAGTTTTTGGGTCTAGGCTAGATATATAGGAATATGGGTATCTATGGATCTATTTGCTTTTAAATATTATATATTTCATAGATTTAAAATATTTTGAGGCATTGAGAAAAGAAAAAATATTGGTGGATTAGCTATCTTGGCTTTGGTTCATCAATTGAGGTAGGTTATGATTTGTTCTATCTAATAGAGAGACTCTTAATAGTGATTGATAATCATCGAGTAAAGTTGTGAAATTTTTATGCATTTAATTATTGTGGTTTGGTTGAATGATATATTGTCGTGATTGGTTTGCAATCCTAAGACCATGAAATCCATAATGTTGAACTTGATCAATCAAAGTGATGTCTTGAATAAAAAAGACTTGATAAAATATTGTTAATGAAGCGAAAAATAATAATAAAGAATGATGAATTAAATGTATTTGAATCAAGTGTCACATTTCGACACGATATCATAGGATTGGGTGTCACGTTCTGACATGATATTATGGGATCGAATGTCACATTCCGACATGATATATATTGGATCAAATGCCATATTTTGGTACAATAATAATAAAGAGAAAATGTATTAAAATAATTTAATATGCTCAATTTCAAATAACCTATCTCCCAAAAGATATGTGTTATGGAGGCTTGTGTCATCATGTTTGTCCTTGATAATGTTGATTGGTTATGTACTAGTTTCTTGCTATTGCCACATGTTAAGTGTTATAGTTGATTTTCTGCTATTATTTTGTTCATATTGATTTCTATTTTGAGTCGGCCGATGATGCAATAACGTTGAAGGTCATTTTTGATATTTTTGATGAAATTATCATTTTGTCCATCTCAAAAGTTGTCTTGAGTCATTTTTGGATGAGTTGAAAAATCAAAATTTGAAAACCTTGTGAAAAATTAGACTTTGCTGAAAAAAGAGTTTTTAAAGGTTTAAAGTTTGAAATTTTAAGTTGAGGTCAACTTGAGTTTTGAGTGTCGTAATATAATTTCATCGATTTCATTAGCTCCGAAATTTAAAATTTGGTCTAGGAGAACTGACGGAACTGAATTTGAAAGTTAAAACGGAGATTTTAGACCAAAAGTTGTAATTTTAGTTTAATTCGGATCATAAGTTTGACTTAACCAACATTTAAAGTTTGGAAGCTCTAATGCAAATTTCAACGATTCTATTGCGTCCGGAACGTCGTTTCCAATAGGGTTGCATATTTGGTTCATATGTATTGCGTTCCTGATGAGTTTCAGAGGTCCAAAAACATGTTTTGAAAGGTATTGGTGCAAGTTGACCGCGTCCAACGCCCCATCAACGCAGGTCAACGGGTTAACAACCTTTTTATTTTATTTTTTTATTGTTGAAAATATTCCTTTCTTTCCCATTTTGACTACTCCACCATTTTCTTTCATTTTTGGAGTTCCAAAAATTTGGAGGTACAATTTTGAGCAAGATATTTCATGGATTTTTATTTGAATAAGCTTCCTAAACACAATTTCTTTTATGTTCAATATTTAAATTATGATTTTGACTTGAAAATTTTGGTTTCAGCCCCTCAATTTTTATGGGTTTTCAAGAACACGATTCAAACTTTAAATGACGATTTCTCCCTCAATTTCTACTCAAATTTTAAGAAATTTTCACCCACAAACTCCTTTTTTTTGTGTAGAACCTAATTTTAAGCTCAATTTTCATATTCACGATTTTTGTAAAAAAAACTAATTTTTTATCATTTTACCTTCGGGTCGAATTCCTATCAATATAGGTATCGATCTACTTCTTTTGACGCGTATATCTCGTTTTCTTTAGTGGTTTGGTATTTTAGAGTTGATTTTGTGAATTAATTCATCCAATTTTTTAGTTCGCGGTTCAGCCATCAAGATAGTGGTGATTTGGAGTATTGTAGAAGGGGAAAAAACTTGAATTGAGTTGATTGGGACTTCGATTAAGGCAAGTGGACTTTTAACATTTTGTTAAGAATGATTGAACCTTGTATTATCCTATATATGAGAATTTGGGTGATTTTTGACATGAAATGGGGTAGAATTATACTATTATAGGCTTTGATCACGAGATTTTGGATTGGGTAATTATAAATGTTGTGATTCCTTGACTTGTGAAATAATTGTGAGATTATGAATACTTGTGAAATTTAAAAATTAGTAAAATATTCTAGTGGATATGATTTGGGTAATGGAAAAGAGAAAATGATGACATGTATGACTTGAATTATGAGAAAATGTCCATTGTTGTTGAGTTAGACTTGTGAGATAATTTGGTAAAATGAGCTTATGATGTCATTGTTCATAATGTGAAAGTGTTTATGATGTTCTTATTATTGAACTTTGAATTATATTACATGGAATTATCTAGTGAATCTATTATGTGAAATGTCGAGCTAAATGTGTATGATGAGATGTTGTTAAAAATTATGAAACTAATTGCTTGTGAAGTAAGAACTCAAATGATGAATTGTCTTAAGTTATATGACTAAGAGTTGAACTATGTTATATTGTGAGTACTACGTAATGTTGGAAGACAATGAAATGATTGATCAATTGTGGAAAAATGATGTAATATGAACATCTTGCCTTTTACTATATACGTGAAAGTGATTGCTATACTATGATGACATGAATTGCTTAATGCTCCATTTATGATAAAAAGTCGATGAGAAATGATTTCGGCTAGTTGCTAATATTATTAAGATTTCGATGATATTAAAAATTGATGCTCATTACTTATGAATTAATAGTGAATTTGTTGAGTACTATTTGTAAGTTAGAGATTTAGTCATAGGCTTGGACCAAATTGATCGTTATATTCTGTATATTGAGATGCTTGTCTTGAATTGATATATTTATTGTCATGTGGAATCTTGCATGCACTCTCTATTACTCTATGTGGATATTATGTTGTTGTGCATTCTTGACTAAGTTCCATTGATTCATTATGGGATCGGACCACACGCTCCATGGCATGAGATATTACTTCATTATGGGGTCGGGCCACATACTCCATGGCAAGCGATACTGATTCATTATGGGGTTCGGCCACATACTCTGTGACATGAGATATTGATTTATTATGGGGTCGGGCCACACGCTCCATGGCATGAGACATTGAATCATTATGGGAACGGGCTACACACTCCGTGGCAGGTAACACTAATGATAATGGAGACGGGCCTCATGCTCTGGGGTAGATACATGGATAAATATATCCCCCATGAGTTCTGACTGACACCATCAGTGGATGTGTATCGTATGACAAACATACATCATGATTATTTGGTATTGCATCACATTATTTACATCTTATGGTATTCTCTCCATTTATATCATATCTGTTTTGATATTGCTACTGTGTTGCTTATGAGATTGTATACTTATTGTATCATTGAATTGAGTATCTGTTGGATGTATTTATATATGTGTATTGAGATATTATGTTAGGTGATGAGTGTATCTATATTATTGTGAATTATATATTATATTGTGCTAGAATTTTTCTGAATACAGGGTTGTAGTTTAGCAGTTTGTGGTTGGGAGTTTGGGAGTACTTTTGTTCTTCATTGCTTTACTCTAGGTTAGTTTTATTTGTTGAGTGCCCTGTTGTTTGGTGCTCACCCCTTGCTACATTTTTGTAGGTTGTGAGTCTGATCCCTCTTACTAGATATTCTTCATTACAGGATCAAGCTTCTGGATCACTAGTGAGGTAACTTCTTGTACCTTCAGCAAACCTTCGAGGATTCTATCTTATGTTTTATTCTATTTGAGGACTAGTCATTGAGACTTATATTTTATTGAGTATTCTATCATTAGAGACTTATACAAGTGATACCAATTCTAAGAAGGTTGTAGTTTTGATTTCCTATACTTATCTTTCTTAATTAGATTGTGTATCTTGCACTTTTATTATTATGTTGACTTATTTAGGATTTGGGATGACTCTCCTTGGTGGGTTAGGTGAGTGCCATCACACCCAAATTTCAAGTCATAATGATTTGATATTAGAGTCCTAGGTTCATAGGTCTCACGTATGTACAAGTTTAATTGAATAAAGTTTTAAGGATCGATGCAAAGATGTCTGTTACTTATCTTTGAGAGGCTACATAGACTGTTAGAAAATTTCCTCTTGGTTTTCCAATTCCTATCATGCGTGTTATTGTTGAGTTGTTGAATATTGTGTGATTGTATGCCTGTGCTCGTGCATGTATCCACACCTGTAGGTGATCCTTTAGCGGTGGAAACTCCTGCTTGGTATTTTTTATGAGAATATGAGATCTCATTGTGTGGCTTGGAATTCGATCTAACTCTGAGAAAAAGGTAATGGACTTAATGTATGAATGTGTTATCAACCTTGGATTGTCCTATAATTTAAAGAGATTTGGATTTTGGTGAAGGTTTGATAAGGTACGTTAAAGGTAAGGTATAAGAAGGTAAAACTAATTGGAGGATTTATTGACATCGTATTCTTTCTGATTACCCATTCAACATCGAGGGTGGAACTTTCCTGGTCTATTAGATGTTTGGGGCGATCTGTAAATATGGAATAACGTGGTTAGAGGAATGACTATGTTATCAGTGCAATGATTATGAGATTATAGTTGTTAAGTTTGTCAAATGAGAGTTTCTTAGTATAGGCAGAGGATGACATTATGTTCATTAAAATCAGAACTTATACTACATCTTCTTAGAGTGGGTATATAGCACAAATGATTATGATACAACTACTATGGCAATATCTATGTCTATTTGGCTAGGATTATGGGTTGTTTTGCTTCCACTATCCATCTATTTTGTGAAAGAAGGTTTACTGCTTGGTGAGGGATAAAATCAATTTGATTATGTGTGAAAGCTATTCAATAAGACAAAAGTATGGACTATTTGAGCACAAACTTCTCGGGGGAGGGGGTATAATGCATTCAAGTGGTGAATCTTGGAATGGATATTAATATGTTTAACTGTGGATTTTATTCTAGAGATATATAGGGGGACTTATGACTTTATTGTAAGTCAAAAAGAGCGTGTTGATGTTGAGATAACGAGCATATGAACTAATAAGGTTTCAATAAGTTCACTTGTATGAATGTAAATGGGAATGTTAGTAAGCAAGTGCATGTGAATAATTGGATTGAGTCAGTAAATTTGGTTGGTATGACTTAGGATTGGGCTATCATATCAATCATAAGATCAGTTTTATTGTATGACATGACTTTGGTTACCTTGTTCGGTATATGGTAAGATAGTTATTCTTGTATCAATGGGGTTAAGAGATTGTTGGGTAAGATATGAGAGAGAAGTATATAGGAGTTGACTCAAGTATGAGTATGAGTTAAGTATTCAAACATCCTTGCAACATTGACAACAGATACAAGTTGAAATAAGTGAAGAAGATTAGACATCATGTATAGATCCATGGTTCAGAGTTGTAAATTGTATGGACTTTCGCTTTGAGTTGTGTGATAATGTGAGGTGGGAGGACTCACTACTGATTACGGAAGATTATCAACTCCTTTTTAGAAAGTTTGATTTGGGTTGAATGACAAACAATGATATGTGAGAAATTCTATGTTTTATGTTAGGTTGGATTGTTCCATCATAATAGGTAACTCATAGAAGCACTACAAAAAAAGGACTTACGATCTTATGTGTGGCATTGCTAATTTTGGATTGAATATGGATACTACTTTATTGATTGAAGTTAACGTAGACTATTATGATGAGTTATGTAGATACTTAGTGGTAAATAAAGGTTATGTGCTTATGGTATACAAAATTCATGAGGTGATCAAGAATTTTTTAAGTTTTGCATGAGGGTACGAGTGTTTGACTGAATGTTGAGGTATTTTCCCCTTGAAGGGTTACATGTGGTTGAGGTTGATTTCTAATTGAATAATTATAGTTCATGGAAAAGACACCATACCTGATGCAACTACTGTTCCAGTATCCGAGAAGTGTTATTTGTAATTTTATAAGCTTAGGAGTATCATATCTTTTCTGGTAGTTACCTTCCTTTGGGAAAGATTTGATTAGATTCTCTCTTACGAATATGTATTGTCGAAATGCTGGAACTGTACAGTTTAAGTTCGAGGAGGATTATGTTAAGAGAACAAAACTTGGATGAGGTTTGTGATGGGTTGTATATTATAATTGGCTATGATTAGTTTGGATTCACTCGTGATCTTCACTGAAAATAGATTTGAGTTGCCTTGTGGTCTCGAGGGTGGAAGTTCATCCTGATATGTAAACTATGGTATGAGGGCGTTGGTTCAAGTTTGGTTCATTGGCTAGTTTTTGGCTGGGTAATTACTCTTGGAGGGAAAAATTTCAGGTTGATTCTTAAGGCTTATTCTTGATAGTACATCCAGATAGTATAGCTCTCGAAAATGAGGTTACTTAGAAGCAATTAATGACTTTGAGAATTGTATTTCATACTCTTGGTTACTTCTAGTGAGGCTCCTTCCTTTGTTTTATGTTCATGGATGAACATTATTTTTAGTGGCGAATGATGTAATGACCTCGAAGGTCATTTTTTGTATTTATGATGAAATTATTATTTTGTCCTTCTCAAAAGTTACCTTGAATCATTTTTGGATGAGTTAAAAAGTCGAATTTTTAAAACCTTGTAAAAAGTTAGAGTTTGCAAAGAAAGAGTTTTTAAAGGTTTAAAATATAAAATTTTAAATTTTGAGGTCAACTTGAGTTTCGAGTGTCGTAATGCAATTTTATCGATTCCATTAGCTCTGAAATTCAAAATTTGGTCTAGAAGAAGTGTCGGAACTGAATTTGAAGTTAAAACAAAAATTTTAGACCCAAAGTTATTTTTTTAATTTAATTTGGATCATAAGTTTGACTTGGTCAATATTTGAAGTTCGGAAACTCTAATACAAATTTTGATGATTCTATTGTGTCTGAAACGTCATTTTTGGTAGGGTTGGATATTTGGTTAATATTTATAGCATTCCGGATGAGTTTCGGGTGGTCAAAAAACATGTTTTGAAGGGTATTGGTGCAAGTTGACTGCAGTCAACACATGTCAATGGGTCAACAACCTTTTTATTTTATTTTTTTATTGTTGAAAATGTTACTTTCTTTCCAATTTTGACTACTCCATCATTTTCTTCCATTTTTGGAGTTCCAAAAGTTTGGAGGTGCAATTTGAGAAGGATTTTTCATAAAGTTTTATTTGGATAAACTTCCTAAACACAAATTCTTTTATTTTCAATATTTAAATTGTGATTTTGACTTGAAAATTTTGGTTTTAACCCTCCAATTTTTATGGGTTTTCAAGAACATGATTCAAACTTTAAATGATGATTTCTTCCTCAATTTCTAATCAAATTTTATGGGATTTTCACCTACAAACTCTATTTTTTTGTGTAGAACCTGATTTTGAGCTTGATTTTCAGATTCGAGATTTTTGAAAGATAATCTAATTTTTTATCATTTGACCCCCGAATTGAATCCCTAGCAATATGAGTATCAATTAACTATTTTTGACGCATATATCTCATTCTTGATAGTGGTTTGGTATTTTGGAGTTGATTTTGTGGATTCATTCATCTGGTTTTCTAGTTCAAGGTTCAACCTTCAAGATAGTGATGATATAGCGTATCGTAGAAGTGGAAAAGACTTGAATTGAGTTGATTGAGACTTTAATTAAGGCAAGTGAACTTCTAATCTTTTATTAAGTATGATTGAACCTTGTATTATCCTATGTATATGGATTTGGGTGATTTGTGGCTTGAAATGAGATAGAATTATACTATTATAGATTTTGATCATGAGATTTTGAATTGGGTAATTGTAAATATTGTGATTCCTTGACTTGTAAAATAATTGTGGGGTTATGAATACTTGTAAAATTTCGGGATTAGTGAAATATTCTAGTTGATATGATTTGGGTAATGGGAAAGAGAAAATAATGACATGTATGACTTGAATTATGTGAAGATGTCCATTGTTGTTGAGTTAGAGTTGAGAGATAATTTTGTGAAATGAGCTTATGATGCCATTGTTGATAATGTGAAAGTGTTTATAATGCTCTGATTGTTGAACTTTGAATTATATTACATGGAATTCTCTAGTAAATCTCTTATGTGAAATGTTTAGCTAAATGCGTATGATGAGATGTAGTTGGAAAATATAAAACTAATTTCTTGTAAAGTAAAAACTAAAATGATGAATTGTCTTAAGTTATGATGACTAAGGGTAATTGAAAAAGTTGAACTATGTTATATTGTGAGTATTATGTAATGTGCTAATAATGACTCAAATGTTGGAAGACAATGAAATGATTGATCAATTGTGAAAAAAATGATGCAATATGAACTTCTTGCCTATTTCAATATACGTGAAAGTAATTGTTATACCGTGATAACATGAATTTTTTAATATTCCATTTATGATGAAAAGTTGATGGAAAATGATTCCGGCTAATTGTTAATATTATTGAGATTTCGATGATATTGAAAATTGATGTTCATTACTTGTGAATTGATAGTGAATTTATTGAATACTATTTGTGGATTAGAGATTTGCTTATAGGCTTGGAACAGATTGATCGTTATATCTTGTTGTAAGGACCCAAACTTTGGAAACCTTATCTTGTGGTGTGAACTGATTTTGAACTCATTTTGGGTGGTTAATGGTCGCCATGAGTCCCCCCTATGTAGCCATGTTCAAGAGCATTGATTGGTTAAATTTATCTTAAGAACCGTTCAAAGAATCAACTTTAATTGATCATATATCGTAGCAAAGGAAGAACTAGGTGATCAGTAACCTATCAAATTAAAGCGCTTTGAGTTAGCTTTTCAACACATCCAATTTCACTTGATTCCGAGTTTGTATGAGGAAGTTATGCTCGTTTTCATAAAGGCCATCTGTGCAGGGATTTTGTTGGGTACTGTCCATGTGGGGGTATCTTGGTCCTCAACATAGGTTGTGGTGAAGTATTTCATGAAGGTCTCATCCTAAGGAATGGTTCTAATATAAGGTTAATGTTCCAAAACTCGCGTCAACTAGATGAAGCCCCTACGGTCCGTTTGACACTTGATGGGTCGTGAGAGACAACCATGTTGAAATTCTAGCTAAGGACAGTACCACGAACCACTGAACGGCCTGTGTCCCACCACACGACCTATGGTGGTGACCCTTCAAACGACACGTTGGCAACTTTTGAGGTTCGTTTCATCAATGATTTATTTGTAATTTTGGTGATCTACTAAGGTCATTTTAGACTTCCTAAGCCCTCATAAATATTCAAATTAGCCAATAAACCTCTCTTCTCTCATTCTAATCATTTAACACTTAGAATAATCAAGCACTCTCTCCTGAAGGCTCCCTTTCAAGTGTAACTTAAAGATTCAACTAGGAATTCAAGTAGGCCATCTTCTTCAATCATTTTTCTCCCTAAAACGTCTAGTCATCTAAGGTATGTGGGGTTGATTGATGGACTCCTTTCAACCATGAAGTCCTCAATTTCTTCATTTCTCAATTCCTATGAAATTCAAGCTATTTTGAATATGAATCTTTATAATTAGTGTTGATTTGATTAAATTGAAGTAGTAGTTATATTTATTTGATGATTTTAAAGAGATTTAAGTTCAATATTACGAATTACATTAAGATTTTGATGGTTCAATTATGCATGTCCCTTGAAGCTTTTAATCGATGCATGAGTGATGCCAATTGAGTTTTAATTGTTGATTTAACTATAAATTTCTTATGAATTCTTCCTATTGGGAGTTATAATTTATGAATTCTAATTGCCCATACCATTCACATCATCATTCATGACATTACATACATGAGCATTGGTTTCTATGAAGTATTTGAAGTGGGTTAAGCCCAACCTTAATTATGACTATGATTTTTAACAAATGTGGATATGGCAAGCTTATGATCACAAATATGTCTATGATTTGGGTCTTTGAGCAACTTTGGGTGTTTACACCAATACGTATAGGTTTTGATGAGCTACTCCTATGCATGGATATTGACATGAAAAGGTAATTTGACTTTTTAGCTCAAGTGTGACATGACTTGAAATATGTTTGACTTTTAGGCCTAAATATGCATTGTTACGATATTAAAAGACTTGTCCTCCTTTTTAAAGGCATGTATATGTTTATATATTCTCGTGGGATATTGACCTAGCACCGAATGAGATTGGGGTAGTAAGTGGGCTATCCCCAAGGGTCCTACCCCTTTCTCTTGAACTATGTGTCATACATAGGTTCATGTTTATGCCCCTTTGTGGATGATTATGTTATGTGTGAAAAATTCTTTTCGAAATGAGAGGCTCGTAAGGTAAGGTTATTTCTCCTAAATGGGAGGCTTGCAAGGAGAAGTATGGTCTACCATTGGCAAGTAGATCACCCTTTCCTCTGGTGTAGGGTGAATATTGGAATTCTAAGTAGTAGCTCGTTTAATCTTATATGTCGGTTGAGGTCACATTCCCACCATAATTTATGGCATATTGATATATTATTCATTCTTATATAATTCGTTCTATATATTTATGTGCCCTTGTTATCTAACATTGATTTGCAGGATTACAGGTTCATAGAATTTGCATGGCTGCATACTTAGTACATTTAAACATACTAACACATACTCTTTTGCCTACATGATCTAACCATATAGGGACCGGAGACTATCACCTTCTACCTCTTGATGGCTAGTTGATTGACTCAAAGTTGCTTGTGGTGAGTCCTATCATCCAAGTACAAGCCAACTTCTATCTACCTACTACTATTATGATGTTTACTTCGTTACTTTGAGGGTGAGCCTAGGACGTGTCTTGGCCCCCGACCTATTTTAGACTAGAGGCATTGTTAGATACCTTGTAGTCTTTTATACAGATTATGATATTTGTATTTCTTTGAGATTTTATGGTTACAAATTATGCATGGATATTATGATTATGTGATATGAGATGTTATGGAAAGTCCTAAGTCTTATGACACCCCCATAACTTGAGTCCTCCTTAACCACTCCTTAGTTTTATGCGCTATGTGCTATGTGAATTCATGTTAATTTCTATCCTCATGATATCCCTATAGTGTGATTCATAATTACCCGCACCGTAGAACTATGTGCTTAATGTATATCTATGTGCTTCTGAATCGATAATATGCGAATATATACTATGAGGCTTGTCTGGGTACTCTTGAGTTTCCATTCGCTGTGTCACTTCTAGGCCCCCTCCCGAGTTATGATAAACATGATTCAAAACACTAGATTTATAAATGATCCTTGGAGTTCAACATGCCGCATCGAGTAGAGTCCTATTCATAGGTGTGAAGTGCACCACATCTATAAGTGAGAGGCTATGGTGATATTTTAGAATTTGTCTCACTTATTCTTTTCTTGTGTTATGCTATGGACCGTATATTTAGATTTCTTAATGCTGATACTGTCAGTGATACTATTTCAGAAGATGCCTTCACAAAGAGCTTTTTTACCTAGGTAGGCCATGGTTAATGAGGACCCAATCCTTCAACATCCTATGAGGGAACCGGTTACTCCTAATGAAATTTGTGTTACTCTTTCTATGCTAGCTCAAGCCATGGCCAATCAAGTGAGGCAGACTAATCATCCTCCTCAAATTTAAACTTCGACTGCTAGGGTGGGAGATTTTACCCGAATGTATCCTCTGGAGTTCTATAGTTCCAAAGCTGATGAGGATGCACATGATTTTATTAATGAACTCACTAAAGTATTGATTGTTATGGGAGTGACTTCAGAGGAGAAGGTCGAGTTAGCTGCTTATTAATTGAAGGATGTAGCTCAGGTGTGGTATACTCAATGGTTGATGAAGAGGGTTATTGATGCTCAGGTTGGTAGGGAAGAGTTAAATTTATTTTTCTAGACTATTTTTTCCCTCTTGAACTTGGGGAGGCCAAGATGACAGGGTTTATCAATCTTAGACAAGGAAACATGACTGTAAAGGACCCCTCAAGTTTACAAAGCTCTCAAAGTATGCTCCTATGCTAGTGGATGACCCCCGTGCAAGAATGCACAAGTTTATTTTTGGGATCTCTGATTTGGTTTTGAAAGAATATCATACGACTATGCTTATTCGGGTATGGACATCTCCAGGATTATGACTTATGCTGAACAGATTGAAGGGGAGAAGCTCAAAGAAAAGAAGGTGAAGGATGATTAAAGGCCCCGTTATGATAGTGGGTTTTCCAACTCTAAGTGTGGTGGTGGATATGGTCGCTTCCAACAGAGCTAAGGTTCTAATGCAAGGGTTCTCAATGGTAGATTACCTCCTTCTAAGGCACAGGCCAAGAGTGGACAAACTCCTCCTATGCGTGACAATTGTGAGAAGAGCCATTCAGGTTTATACCGAAAGGACATTGGTGCTTATTTTGGGTGTGGTGACATGAACCACAGGATTGCCAACTTTTCCAAGGTGACCAAGAAGGTTCAAGGTTAAGTGCATCAAGGTGATCAAGTCTAACCAAGGGTTCATCAAGGTAGTTCTCCTAGGAATAACAAGTTTTATGCCTTGCATGCTCGATAAAAAGTAGAGGAAACTTTGAATGTGGTGACTAATATGTTAAAAGTCTTCGATTTTGATGCTTATGCTTTGATTGATCTAGGTACAAATTTATCTTTTGTGACTCCTCTATTGGTTGTTAAGTTTGGTTGAGTCCTAAAATTTTGAGGGAGCGCTACTCGATTTCTACTGCCATGGGTAAATCTATTGTTTCTTGAAGAGTCTATTGGGGTTGTCCTATTTTAGTCTTACATAAAGTACTTCCCGGTGATTTTGTAGAGATTGAGAGTTTTGGTTTTGATATTATTCTTGGGTTGGATTGGTTGCATGCTTCATATGCATCTATTGATTGTAGAACCTAAAAGGTTAAGTTTCAGTTTCCTAATTAGCGTATTATTGAATGGAAGGGCAGTGACTCTGTTGTTAATGGTTGGTTCATTTCATATCTCAAGGCTCGAAGGATGATTTCTAAGGGGTGCATCTATCATATTGTGAGGGTTAGAGAAATAGAATATGAGTCACCTACTCTTGAGTCGATTTCGGTGGTTAATGAGTTTGCAAATGTCTTTCCCAAATATTTGCCTTGTATTCCTCCCAAAAGAAAAGTGGATTTTAGCATAGATCTCCTTCTGGATACTTAACCTATTTCCAATCCTCCTTATCGTATGTCCCCGACTGAATTGAAGAAGTTGAAGGACCAGTTGAAAGATCTTTTAGAGAAAGGTTTTATCAGGCCAAGTATATCTATTTGGGGTGCTCCTATACTATTTGTGAAGAAGAAATATGGATCACTTCGGATGTGTATTGATTATCGATAATTGAATAAAGTGACCATCAAGAATAAATATTTGTTGCCAAGGATCAATGATTTATTTGACCAGTTGTAAGGAGCTACTCATTTATCAAAGATTGATCTCTGCTTTAGTTACCATCAGTTAAAGGTTTGGTAGTGTGATATTCCCAAGACCGTTTTCCCGACTCAGTATGAGCATTTTGAATTTGTGGTGATGTTATTTGGTTTCACTAATGCTCCAACTGTGTTTATAGACCTTATGAACCGGGTGTGAAACCTTTTCTTGATAGTTTTATGGTTGTCTTCATTGATGATATTCTGATTCATTCCCGAAGTAAGTGGGAGCATATGGATTATTTGAGGTTGGTTCTTTAGGCCTTGAGAGAGAAGCAATTATTTGCCAAGTTCAGTAAATGTGAGTTCTGGTTGGGTAAAGTATATTTTCTTGGTCATGTGGTGTCCATTTATGGTATCAAAGTTGACCCAAAGAAGACCGAGGTCATGAAGAATTGGCGTAGACCGTTGAACCCTGATTATATTCGGAGTTTTCTTAGGTTGGTTGGTTATTATCAAAGGTTTATTCAGAGGGTTTCATCTAACACATCTCCGTTGACTAAGTTGACTCAAAAGAAGGCCAAGTTTATATGGTCAGATGAGTGTGAGAAGAGTTTTCTGGCTTTGAAGGATCGACTCACATTGACTCCTGTTTTGACTCTATCGGATGGCTTAGATGGGTTTGTGGTGTATTGTGATGCTTATCGAATTGGGCTGGGTTGTGTGCTCATGTAACATGGTAAGGTGATCTCTTATGTATCAAGGCAATTGAAGGTGCTTGAAAGAAATTACCCGACCAATGATCTTGAATTAAAGGTTATGGTGTTTACTTTGAAAATTTGTAGACATTATTTGTATGGGGTTCATGTTGATGTCTTCACCGATCACAAGAGTTTGCAATATGTGTTCACCCAAATAGATTTTAACTTGAGGCAAAGAAGGTGGTTGAATCTACTTAAGGACTATGACATGAGTGTTTTATATCATCCCGACAAGGCTAATGTTGTGGCTAATGCTCTTTGTAGGTTTTCTATGGGAAGTATGCTCCATATTGATAAAAGAAAGAAAGATTTAGTCAAAGATGTTCATCGTTTGGCTAGGTTGGGTGTTAGATTCGCTGACTCCAATTATGGTGGCATTTATGTTCAGAATGGGATTGAGTCTTTTGTGATCATTGATGTCAAGGAAAAATAAGGTCTAGATCCCTCTTTGGTTGAGTTGAATAAGTTGGTTACCAAAAATGAGATAGACGTTTTGGTGTACTTTGATATCAAGATCGATTATGTGTTTTTTATGTTGGTGGCCTTAAATAGGTGATCAAGAGTGAAGCTCATAATTCTTATTATTCTATAAATCTGGGATCCACCAAAATATATCAAAATTTGAGGGAAGTGTATTTGTGGCATGGTATGAAGAATGACATAGCCAAATTTGTGTTTGAATGCCCTAATTATCAATAAGTGAAAGTGAAACATCAAGGGCTCGACAGTTTGGCTCAAGATATTGAGATTCCTACTTAGAAGTGGGAAGATGTGAATATGGATTTTATGGTTGGTTTGCCCTGTACCCGAAAGCAATTTGATCCTATTTGGATTGTTATCGATCGAATGACCAAGTCAGCCCATTTCCTACCCATTAAGACTACTTTCAATGCTGAGGATTATGCAATGTTGAATATTCAAGAGTTGGTTAGATTTCATGGTGTGCCTATGTCTATCATATCATTCCGTGGCACCCAATTTACTTCTCATTTTTGAAAATCATTTCAAAGAAGGCTTGGCACTAAGGTGAAGTTGAGTACCACTTTTCATCCTTAAATCCATCGACAAGCTGAGAGGACAATTCAAATTTTGGAGGAAATATTGAGGGCTTGTTTATTAAAATTCAAGGGAAGTTGGGATAACCATCTACCGCTTATCGAGTTTGCCTACAACAATAGTTTTCATGCTAGCATAGGTATGGCACCGTTTAAAGCTTTTTATGAGAGAAGGTGTAGATCCCTGGTGGGATGGTTTGAGTTAGGTGAGATGGATTTGATAGTCTCAGATTTGATGATTGAGGTAATGAAAAAGGTGAAGTTGATTGGGGAAAGGTTGAAGACGGTTCAAAGTTGCCAAAAGTCGCGAATGTTAGGAAGAGAGACCTTGAGTTTTGTGTTGGTTATTGGGTGTATGTGAAGATTTCACTCATAAAGGGTATAATGTGTTTTGACAAGAGGGGAAAATTAAGTCCTTGGTATATTGACCCATATGAGATTGTTAAGCGGATTAATAATGTGGCTTATAGATTTGATTTACTTTAGGACAGGAGTTCCATCCACCCAATGTTCCATGTGTCTATGTTGAAGAAGTTGGTTGGTGATCCTAGTTCAATTATACCTTTGGAAGGTATTGAGGTTGAGGAGAACTTGACTTATGAAGAAGTACCGATTAAAATTTGGGATAGACAAGTGAAGCGGCTTCGCAAAAAGGATATGACTTCGGTTAAAGTGCTTTGGAGAAATCAACATGTGGAGAGTGCTACATGGGAAGCACAGTCGGACATGATGAGGAAATATCCCTATCTCTTCCAATCTGTTCAATCCTAAGGTACTAGGTTCTTTGTATTCTATATGGTCCTAATTCTTTAAACTCTTGAGTTTCATGACATGACATGCATACATGTGCACGAAAATGATTTAAAAGATGTTTGACATGAGTTTTGATGATTTTATGATTTTCAAATAATGAGTTTTGTAATGTGACTTCATGTTGTATGTTTCTTGATTAAGTCAAGCTTTTGAAGCCTTGTTCTAGCCCATTCGAGGACAAATGTTCCCAAAGGGGAGATGATTTAAGGACCCAGACTTTGGAAAGCCTTGTAGATATGGTGTGCACTAATTTTTAACTCATTTTGGATGGTTAATGGTCACCATAAGTCCCCCTTATGTAGCCATGTTCAAGAGAATTGCATCGGTTAAGTTTATCTTAAGAACCATTAGAAGGATCCACTTTAACTGATCATATCTCGTAGAACATGAAGAACTGAGTGGTCTATAACCTATCAAATTGAAGCTATTTGAGTTCGCTTTCCAACATCCAATTTCACTTGATTCCGAGTTCGGATGAGGAAGTTATGCTCGTTTGCGTAAAGGCCATTTGTGTAGGGATTTTGTTGGGATTTTTGCTACGACATACTACCAGGAGACCCTATACGGGTCGTGAAGCCTTGTACGGTGTGTGTGTGGGTCTCGTGTTCCTAACACCAGTTGTGGTAAAGTATTTTGTGAAGGTCTCATCCTAAGGAATGGTTCTAAGTATAAGGTTAACATTCTGGAACTCACATTAACTAGATGAAAGCCCCTACAGTCCGTTTGACACTTGATGGGTCGTGAGTCTGCTAGTGAGAGCCATCCATATTAAAATTCTAGCTAAGGATAGTACCACGGACCACTGTACGGTCCGTGGCCCACCACACAACCGGTTGTGGTGACCCTTCAGACGACCCATTGGCAACTTATGAGGCTCATTTCATTAATAATTTATTTGTAATTTTAGTGATCTCCCAAGGTCATTTTAGACTTCCTAAGCTCTCCTAAATATTTGAATTAGCCTAAATGCCTCTCTTGTCTCATTCTAATCAATTTAACACTTATAATAATCAAACACTCTCTCCAAGGTTCCTTTTCAAGTGTAACTTGAAGATTCAACCTCGAATTCAATGAGGCCTTCTTCTTCAATCATTTTTTTCCCTAAAGCTTTTAGTCATCTTAGGTATGTGGGGTTGATTCATGGTCTAATTTCAACCATGAAGTCCTCAATTTCTACACTTCTTAATTTCTATGAAATTCAAGCTACTTTGAATATGAGTCTTTAAAATTAGTGTTGATTTGATTAAATTGAAGTAGTAGTTGTATTTATTTGATGATTTTAAAGTGATTTAAGTTCAATTATTATGAATTACATTAAGATTTTGTGGTTCAATTATGCATGTCCCTTGAAGATTTAAATCTATGCATGGGTGATGTCAATTGAGTTTTAATTGTTGATTTAACTATGAATTTCATATGAATTCTTCATATTGGGAGTTTTAAATTATGAATTCTAATTTCTGATGCCCTTCTCATCATCATTCGTGACATTACATACAAGAGCATTGGTTTCTATGAAATATTTGAAGTGGGTTAAACCCAATCTTGATTATGACTATGATTTTGAACAAATGTGAATATGATAAGCTTATGATCACAAATATGTATATGATTTGGCTCTTTGAGCAACTCCGGGTGTTTACACCAATATGTATAAGTTTTGATGAGCTACTCCTATGCATGGATATTGACATGAAAAGGTGATTTGACCTTTTAGCCCAAGTGTGACATGAATTGAAATATGTTTGGCTTTTAGGCCTAAATATACATTGTTACAATATTGAAAGACTTGTCCTCCTTTTTAAAGACATGTATATGTATATGTATTCTCGTGGAATGTTGACCTAGCACTGAATGAAATTGGAGTAGTAAGTGGGTTGTCCCCAAGGGTCCCACTTCTTTCTCTTGAACTATGTGTCAAACATAGGTTCATGTTTATGCCTCTTTGTGGATGATTATGTTATGTGTGAAAAATCCTTACTAAAATGGGAGCCCCGTAAGGTAAGGTTATTTCTCCAAAATGGAATGTCCGTAAGGAGAAGTATGGTCTACCTTTTACAAATATATCACCCTTTTTCTCCGGTGTAGGGCGAACATTGGAATTCCAAGTAGTAGCTCGCTTGGTCTTATATGTTGGTTGAGGTCACATCCCCGCTATGTTAAGTATTATGCCATTCATGCATCATGGGCTTTATGACATATTGATATATTATTCATTCTTATTTGATTCAATCTATATATAGATATGTGCCCTTGTCATCTAACATTGATTTGCAGGATTACATGTTCATAGCATTTGCATGCTCGCATACTTAGTACATTCAAACATACTACCACATACTCTTTTGCATACATGATCTAACCTTGTAGGGACATGATACTATCACTTTCCACCTCTTGATGACTTGTTGATTGACTCAGAGTTACTTGTGGTGAGTCCTATCATCCAAGGACAAGCCGACTTCTATCTACATACTATGATTATGATGCTTACTTTTTTACTTTGAGGGTGATTCCGGGACGTGTCTCGGCCCCCGACCTATTCTAGACTAAAGGCATTGTTGGACATCTTGTAGTCTTTCGTACAGATTGTGATATGTATGTTTCTTTGAGATGTTATGGTTACTTATTATGCATGGATGCTATAATTATGTGATATGAGATGTTATAGAAAGTCCTAAGTCCTATAATACTCCCATAACTTGAGTCCTCCTTATCCCCCCTTAGTTTTATGTGTTATGTGAATTCATGTTAATCCTTATTCTCATGATATCCTTATAGCGTGAGTCATACTTACCCGCTTCGTAGAACTATGTGCTTAATGTATATCTATGCGCTTCTGAATCGATGAGTTGTGAATATATGCTATGAGGCTTGTTTGGGGACTCTCAGATTCCCATTCGTTGTATCACTTCTAGGCCCCCTCTCAGGTCGTGACACTTGTATATTGAGATGCTTCGCTTGAACTGATATATTTATTATAATGTGGCTCTTGTATGCACTCTTTATTACTTTATGTGAATATTATGTTGTTGTGCATTCTTGACTGAGTTCCATTGATTCATTATGGGGTCGGGCCACACGCTCTGTGGCAAGAGATACTGATTCATTATGGGATCTAGCCACACGCTCCATAGCATGAGATATTGATTCATTATGGGGTCGGACCACACACTTTGTGGAATGTGATATTGATTCATTATGGGGTCGGGCCACATGCTCTATGGCATGAGACATTAATTCATTATAGGGACGGGTCACATGCTCCATGACAGGTAACACTGATGATATTAAAGACGAGCCTCACGATCCAGGGTAGATACATGGATAAATATATCCTCCATGGGTTCCTACTGACACCATCAACGAATATATATTGTAGGACAAACATGCATCATCATTATTTGATATTGCATCGCATTATTTACATCTCATGGCATTCACTCCATCTCATATCATACCTGTATTGATATTGCTACTATATTGCTTATGAGATTGTATACTTATTGTATCATTGACATGAGTATCTGTTGGATATATTTATATATGTGTATTGAGATATTATGCCAGGTAATAAGTATATCTATATTGTTGTGAATTGTATATTATATTATGTTGAAATATTTTTGAGTGCAGGGTTGTAGTTCAGCGGCTTGTGGTTGGGAGTTAAGGAGTACTTGTGTTTTTCATTGAGTTACTCTAGGTTAGTTCCATATTCTAAGTGTCATGTTGTTTGGTGCTCGCCCCTTGCTACATTTTTGTAGGTTGTGAGCCCGATCCCTCTTGCTAGATATTCTTTATTACAGGATCAAGATTTTGGAACCCTTGGGAGGTAGTTGCTTGTACCTTCATTAGGCCTTCGAGGCTTTATCTTATGTTTTGTTCTATTTGAGGACTAGACATTAAGACTTATATTTTATTAAGTTTTCTATCATTAGAGGCTTGTGTATATGACACCAGTTCTGGGAAGGTTATAACTTTGATTTTCTATGCTTATCTATCTTAATTAGACTACGTATCTTCCACTTTTATTATTATGTTGACTTATTTAGGATTTGGACTGACTCGCCTTAGTAGGTTAGGTGAGTTCCATCACAATCGGATTTTGGGCCATGACAGATGATACCTACTCAGTACATGTTGTTCATACTGATCCCTACTTGTATTTCTTTATTTTGTTTTGTGGAATGCAACGAGTGTTCCATCGACTTCGACTCACCTTCAACTCTAGCCAGTCGTCAGCATATCAGATTTCAGGGTGACCTAACCTTCTAGCTCGTGTTGGATTCTATCATTTAAGACATGATGTCCTTAGTTTAGGACATAAACTGTTTTATTTATCTATTTTTGTGTTGCTACTCGTAGACTTATCATTTAAAGTTAGATGTCTTTGATGTGATGACTTTCAGATTTTGGGGAACATTATGTGATAAACTTAGTGATTTTTGGTTAGTTCTTGCTTTATAAGTTTGAGCTTTCCACTATGATTGTATTTTATAAGTTGAACTGCTAATGTAAATTAAGATTTAAATGTTGGTTCGCCCACCTAGGAGGGTAAGTGTGAGTGTCACTCACGACCCATTTTGGATCGTGACATCATTGGATAAGTACAATGTTTAAGAAAAAAAAAAGCTTTTAAAACTTGTGGTCTAAAATCATTAATAGATATTCGTGTGGTTGAAAATTATTTCATTAAGGTAAAAGGGGAATGTTAAAATTAAATTATTTCTAATTCTACTAAGGTAATATTCTTTTTGGGACAAACTAAAAGGGATAGGGCGCCACAAAAAATCGAATGGATAGGGTGGAGTATGAATTACATGATTAAACATTAAAAAAAATTAAAATTAGATTATATATTTTAATTTTCTAAACCAATATAAAATTAAAGAATGAATATTCAACATTATTGTCATTCTTATGGTTGAATTGATTTTTTTTGTTAGCAAAAGATTTAATTTTGTGGTCGGGCCCTTCCTCGGACTATTCGCATAGTGGGAGTTTTTTGCACCGGGCTGCCCTTTATATTAATAGATTTGATTTTGATTTGAGATTTATTAAGATTACTTATATCTATGGACTATTAATCTTTATTCGACCATTTAAAATTCTAAGTTGCAAATTTGAAATAATATGTTAAAAGATAAAAATAATAAAAAAATATTTATAAATTATATCAAAGCAAATACTTTATGTGTAAAATACATTTTAAAAATTATATATATTGTATTGGGTTAGTTTAATCTCAAGTAGACTTTTTTTAGTTTAAACCAAATCAATTCAACCATAGTTGTATCACTAGTCAATATTTTTTATTTGATTCAATTTGCGGTTTAATTCGATTTTCTGTTCAGTTTTGTTCACCTCTAGTCTCCTCTTTACCTACCTATCCTCCCAACCATCATCCCTTGACCATTCCACTCTATCACCCTAGAACCATCACTTTTCATCTCTATCAACTTTCATAACGTTTTGTTAGATAATATATAAATATTCTTGAAATAATATTTTCTTTTTAACTTATCGAATACGAGAAGATATAAAAGAAATTCACTTAGTTTTTTTACAAAAAAAAAATAAAAATAAAAATTGTTTTTTCAAAGAAAACATTTTCTTGGATACCAAAGACACCAATTGTCTGTCAATTATTTTAACAAACTTCATCTAATATATTTGATGGAAACCTTTTCTAAAAAAAGGATTTCACATAAACCCAAATTGAGGTGCAATTTTTTTGCAATTTCTGCTATTTAATTCTTCTTCTAAAGTGATGTTACTTTTGATGTAAATATTTCGTTACTGTATTTAGTACGTATTATATATATTTAGTACGTTTTTTTTTTAAGTTGCAGATTATTCTGTTTATTTTACTTGTTGCTTTATTAAAAATAAATATTAATTTTTATTTATTTAATTTAGAAACCTAAAGGATTATTAATCATTTGTTCATATTTTATCCTTATTATTAAATATAGTTATTTTATAAAATATTAATTTTATTACATTCAATGATATAGTAAAATTATTATTTTATTTGTAGCTTTTATAAAAATGTGTCAAGTCAGAATTGTACAAGTTTTTTTAAAAAAAAATTAGTTTAGAATTTTGGAAATTATGTTGTCCATAAAGTTTTGAAAAATTTCAGAATTTAATTTGAAGATGAATTACAAAAATTTAAAATACCAAAAAGTTGATTTTACTTAAAATCATACGCAAAAATTCAAAAATAATTCAAATTCACCACTCCATACCTTGAAAAAGCAAAGATGCTCACCTTTTGAATAAAAGAAATGAGAGAATAGAGGTTATTTCAGTAAACCAACCACAAATTGTGTTTCCCATGTCCCATAATTTAAAAATAACATAATATACCGTAAATATAATGAATTATAGTTGAAAATAAATCGGCAAAATGAATAAAAAATACATTTTGGCTAAGCAGTGAATATCTTGATTTTTTAAAGGAGATTCAAGTTCGCTGCGGTATAATCTACACCGATCCACCAGTATATTTCTTGATTTGTCCCCTTCAGGATACAACAATCCTATAATAACGTCGTATGACTTAAACAACTCCAAATTACTTGAGGAGTCGAAAGTTTCACATAAAAATACCTTCCTTCAATATATAAATACTATCTTTTATGTAGTGAATATAGTTGAAGATTTCAAATATTTTCTTTGTCTCAACCATCTCTTTCACTATTACATACTTCAATATTTTTCTAACTTAACATATTTCATGATTTCTTGCATACACTTCACAAAGAAAGAAATATCACTATTTATATGTAATCAATGGGTACATTGAGGGGTAATATTGAGGGTAGATAAATGTGATAGATATTACATAAATTATAAGAAACTAATGATTATATGAGTTAAAAAAAACTAATGATCATGAGAATAATAAGAACTAATGGTTAAGTTACAAGAACTAATACTCATCTTCTACCACAATTTATACCACTAATATATATGCATTTAATATTTTATTTTAATAATAAAATACATATACACCAACCCTAATATGAGTTACAAGAAACTAATAATGCATTCTTAGAATAGAGAAATGTGTGGTTATCTAAGTGGTTCATAGTATTAGTTACTCATATTCATCAAATAAATGAGTTGTTACAAAAGCTCTATCACCAGAGCCACAATTAATTAGCTCTATTACACAATACATTCTTGGAATAGAGAATTTGCCTTTTCATATTTCTGTTGACAAGAAATTAGTCAAAAAACAAGAAATAGGAACTTGAGTAACACAAACAAGCTTTACCCAATAAATAAAATTTTGACAGAAATTTTAAAAAATAGGCTGATTGAAGATAATCTCAAACCTTGCTCATTCGAAAAAATTTTTAATGAAATAATTGAACAACACAAGTAAGATTAGCATTAGCAATAGTTGTGAAAAATTTAACCAGGTGAATAGAATGAGGACTATATCAAAGTTATACTCTGCCTATCGTAACGTTTGAACTACAAAGTAAAATTTGTCAATAAAAAAAAAAACTTGTAAATTTAGCCCCATCAAACATATATAACTTATTATATCGAAATTATGTCCTACATAATATATAACTCGTAAGGCTGTCAAATGGGTGAATGGGGCTAAAACTGAAGAGATCAAAATAGGCAAATTCACAATTGATTTGGGCTATGACCTATTCAAATTTATTTAGGACTAAAATTTGAAGCTGTTGAAGAAAACAATTATTGAAGGGACACATTAATTATCAAAGTAGTTCTTTTAGTAAACAATATAATATATTGATTATACTTAATATGCAACAATATATAATAGTGATAGAGAGGTACACTCAACTAGTAACATAATATAGTTACAATGCACTCAACTAGAGAAGAGTCCTCACAACGCTGTTTCATTGCATCTTATTTCAAATAAGTCAGTTAGGACTCTAATCAGTTAGATTAGTCTGTTATTAGTTCCTGGGCTGTCAATTAGAATTAGTTAAGAAGATATTTATAGAGTGAATGAAGCCTCACATGTATAAGATGAAAATCATAATTACAAGGGCAGAAAATGTGAATACTGTCATTTCACTGGTCACATTAAGGAGAATTGGTTACCCCACTGACTGGAAGCAAAGGAAGAAATCTAGTTCCCATAATGGCAATTCAAGGGGACATTCTGCTTAAAACACCTCTGGAGGACACAATAATCAGGGATTTGGAATTTTTGGCAGTCATGGGAGTCAAAATGAGCAACACCTGACAAATAATGTTTCTCGAGATCAACTAAACTAGGATTAGATAGCCTCAGCAAGTCATGAAGTGAACAATGCTTTTGTGGCCAAAGCACATGGATTCACTGATGGTGAATATAAGCAAATAATGGATCTATTGAATAAGGATACCAAGGAGCTGAAACATGCCAACATGATAGGACGGCCACTTGCTTATTGTCTAATGTTTATTCACAAGATTTGATAGTAGATTCTGGTGTTTCACACCATATAGCAATAGATAGACAACTGTTGACAAACAGTAAATGCATAGATAAATCCCAAAAGGACAAGGTGAACTTTACCCACGTGAGATAAGGTGGAAACTTCACATATTGGAGAGACTTATAATTTTGACAATGAAACTGTGAAGAATGTTTTGGTTGTTCAAGATTTCAAGTTCAACAGACATATTTTTGACAATGAAACTGTGAAGAAAGTTTTGGTTGTTCAGGATTTCAAGTTCAAATTTATTGTCAGTTTCCAAAATCACCTGAGAATTGTCTTGTTTTGTTTTCTTTTACTCTGATTTTTGTGTGTTTCAAGACCTTTACAGTGACTATTTACAGATGAATTGATTCGTGTGTCTAGTTAATCATACATGTATCATAATTACTAATTTTACACTTCACTTTCTTCAAGTTTATGAATAAAAACTAACTAGACTTAATCTAAAATATTTTTTCACCAATTCATGTATCTCCTAATACATTAAAATCTACTAATTAATGAACTAAATTAGATATAATGTGAACAAACTAAATAATATGAACAAGTTTATTTTTCAACATCACCAAGATCTTGTGCAGGAAATCAGTTCTCTAAGAGTGTCTTGTTTCTTTTATTGGGATAAATGTGCCGAACACAATTAGCTTGGAACTAAGGTATAGAAGTAATGGTAATATTTGTTGCTTAGATGAATGTGATTGAGTAATCCTCAATATTATCTAATAAAAAATGAGTTTGAAAGTATAATTAGTAGGGAGCAGTCATGGTCCAAAAGTTAAGGTCATGATGATATGCATTCCTGATAATCAAGCAGGGCGGGGGAGGGTGGGGGGTGAATTGATAATTAATTGAATAGTTGACTAACTTTGTTTTATAGTCGACTACGAGCAAATAGTTAAAAGTAAAGACAGTACAGTAAAAAATTGACACAGATAATTTTATACTGGTTCGGAACACCAATGTGGTGCTTACTTTCAGTCTCCTTGGGTCAGTAAAAGTTCTTTTAAGTTTCAAGAGAATTGGGAGTTTACAATATGAATGTTTCTTTGATTCTCAGATCATATTCTTCAACTTTTTCTCTAGAAATCCTAGTCTAAAAAGTCTAACTATTTTCCCTCTTTCTTTATAATTGTTCACACAAGAAGAGTACAATATTTGTATAGAGTAGAATAGTAGAAGATTAGGCTAGCTTTCTCTGTTTTCTTCAGTCAGACAAGGTGAACTAATATATGAGACTTTTCAGAACTAGCCATTGGAGAGTTTCTGTGACCCAAGGAATTTCTTCCAATCAAGGATTATAGAGGATTAATTCCTTGATTGGGAATATATTCAAGATTGGATGTGCATCAATCCAATATGTCTTCACTTGATTTGACACTACTAAAAAATTGCGAAAAAGCGACAGACCAAAAAGCGACGAATCGTGTCGCTCAATGAAGCGACGGACTAACCGACACAGTCCGTCGCATAATTAATTAACAAAATAAAAAAAATGATTTTTTTTAAAAAGCGACGGACAGGGTCTACCTGTCCGTCGCTTTTTTGGGGGTTTTTCCGCCAATTTTTTTTTATTTAATTTAATTTTTTTTAATTATGTAGCGACGGACTGTGTCTTTTGTCCGTCACTACTCTGCATTCGTTAAAAAAAATTATTTTTTGCGACGGACT
>JBCEWC010002162.1:8637-36052 GCA_038996855.1 Solanum aculeatissimum
TCAGGACTTTGGTATTATGCATCTTGTGGAATCTGAATCTAGTCTGTCGTCTTAAGAAGTGAACTCTCTGATTTTGTTCAGGACTTTGGTATTATGCATCTTGTGGAATCTGAATCTAGTCTGTCGTCTTAAGAAGTGAACTCTCTGATTTTGTCGTGCCCAAGCTAATGTGATTTTCATTATCCTTTTAAACAGAGGGTGCAAAGGAGATTGGCATTTTTGAATAAGCGCACAAAAGGTGGCTGTACTTGGTTGTGCCTTCTGGTCATATTCATCGTCATTCTAGCTGTTGTCGTCTTCCTATTGGTAAAGTACTTGTGATAATCCCTGACGATAAAGTTCCATCCAATTCTTCTATTGTTCATTGTTGGCTACAAGAGAAGCCAATATGTTGCATTCCTCTTCCAACTTCTTCAATCAGCTTCAAAAGTTCTAGCCATACAAGGACTGCAAATTTGTCCTGCATTCGTTATGAATGTATGCGTTATGTATATCTTGTGTTTTTCGCCCAGCACGATAGAGCTTTTAATTTCAGAAGAAAGAAAACTCTGCCATGGATACCAGTAGTGATTGTAGAGACAAGTCTTTATGAACACTTTAAATGGTGCAATGCATTTTTCAGGCTTATATTGGCTATTGTTATTGCAATCACAGAGTTTATACTTCTTGTTTTGATGTTATTCACTTGGCCATAATGCTTTTGAATGTGTAAGGATCACAAGAACCTCAACGGAACGTAGCAAGGAACCTTAGCTTCAACTTTCGTCACCTTACTCAATCGTACAACAAGAAATTTGAGTCGAAGTATAGCAAACAAGCAAAGAAACAGTACTTGTAATCAAACAAAAATCCCATGCATCACAAGGAGGGGATGAATCCACTTCATTGATTAGTAGTCTCTTTTGGGACCTCTAGTCGATAAACAACCACGATTAATGCGCATATTACAAATTAGATCTCGATATAGCAGTTATTCTCTATAGCAAATTATTATTATTACGCTAAGTATTTTTGGAAATTGATTTTCCATATTATGTTAAAATTGTAACTCTCGAATAATATTTTATTATAGCACTTGAAAAATATCTGGACAAATAATGTCATTATAGTGAGATTAGATTGTTATTGTTATAGGTCCTCCGGAGAAAAGGTGAAAGAAATCAAAACATTCAAATGCCAACTAGGGATCTCATTCTTGAAATTAAGTCGTTTTGTGGTTTATTCTAGTCGGTTTGATCTTTTTTTTTCTCACTAAAAATCAAAATAGTATCAAATGTTTTCAAAATTAATTAAATAAAAAAAAGATAAATCTGCACTTGTAATAAAAATAAATTATGTGTATAATATTATAATATAAATGTATTATAAGTGTTTTAAAATATGTTGTACTTATTTGGTAAGAAATTGACACAATGATATTAAAATATGTGATAAATGTATTATACATCAATAAAATTTGTATTTTATATGTTTTATAAATTGTTCTCTATAATACGTATTAAAACTATATTACAAGTGTTCAGGAAAAAATATTATTGTTATAAATGATAAATATTTTCTTAATATAGTATATCTACGTAAATTTTCCAAAAAAAAACATTTTCTTTTTCAACTCTGTTGGGCCGGATAGTCCATATTCTGAACCGACCCGGGAAACTTCCATATTTAATACGGTAAATATCGCATTTTGGCTTTTCCACAAATTCCTAAAACCCCACCGCCCCACTTCACATCGCCGGCGACGAACATTTCAGGTATTCTTCTTTTTCCGTCTGTAAATTGAAATTGAAATCCCTAGATTCGGTTATATTGCTGTTAGATTTGTTATTGATCTGATAATTTGTTCAATTTTCCAGCTTGTTTGGTGGTATAAATCTTCAGTTAGGGTTAGGGTTAGGGATTTTGAAGTTTTGGGTGTTGGGAGGAATAGTTGATTTGAAGCATATTGTAAAAATGGATGATGAGATTCAGAAAACGCAAGAGGAGAGGAAGAAGATGGAGCAGCAGCTCGCTTCTATGAATACGGTGACTTTTGATACTGAATTCTATAGTTCGAATAAGTTTGAGGGTTATGAGAAATCTATTCCGGTGAATGATGATGATGATACTTTTGATGTGGAGAATGAGGTTGCTAGGAAGATGGCGTCTTTAACTGCCCCGAAACAGTTTTTTAAGGAGGTACCACGGGGTGGAGGGGAAGAGGATGAGCCGACTGGGTTTAATAAGCCGAGTAAGATTATTGATAGGGAGGATGATTATAGGAGGAGGAGGCTGAATAGGGTGATTTCTCCTGAGAGGAATGATCCTTTTTTGGATAAGACTCCGGGGCCGGAAGTGAGGACGTATGCGGATGTTATGAGGGAGGAGGCTTTGAAGAGGCAGAAGGAAGAGTTGATGAAGGAGATTGCGAAGAAGAAGAAGGAAGAGCAGGAAAAAGCAGCGGATAAGAAGGAAGAGGTTGAGAAGCCAGCTCAGAAGAGGAGGAATAGGTGGGACCAATCTCAGGATGAGGGTGGTGCGAAGAAGGCAAAAGCTGGTTCAGATTGGGACATGCCGGACTCGACTCCTGGGATTGGAAGATGGGATGCAACCCCGACACCCGGCAGGGTCGGTGATGCAACTCCCTCTGTCAAGAAGAACAGATGGGATGAGACACCCACACCTGGAAGGATTGCTGATTCGGACGCTACCCCTGCTGGTGGTGCTACTCCAGGTGCAACCCCTGCTGGTATGTCATGGGATGCTACACCAAAGCTGGCAGGTCTTGCCACCCCAACACCGAAAAGACAGAGGTCAAGGTGGGATGAAACTCCAGCCACTATGGGAAGTGCAACTCCCATGGCAGGTGCTACCCCAGCAGCAGCTTATACACCGGGTGTTACTCCTGTTGGGGGTGTTGAGCTAGCTACACCAACCCCTGGTGCCATTAATTTGCGTGGCCCGGTTACTCCTGAACAATACAATTTGATGAGGTGGGAGAAGGACATTGAAGAGAGGAATCGACCCTTAACTGATGAGGAGCTTGACGCAATGTTTCCTCAGGAAGGTTATAAGATTTTGGATCCTCCAGCATCCTATGTTCCCATTAGAACACCCGCCAGGAAGCTTCTTGCCACACCAACTCCTATGGGAACTCCCCTATACTCTATTCCTGAGGAAAATCGGGGTCAACAGTTTGATGTACCGAAAGAAATGCCAGGTGGTTTGCCATTTATGAAGCCTGAGGATTACCAGTATTTTGGTTCTTTGTTGAATGAGGAAGATGAAGAGGAGTTGTCTCCCGAGGAACAGAAGGAGCGAAAAATTATGAAGCTTTTGCTCAAGGTTAAAAATGGCACACCTCCTCAGAGGAAAACTGCTTTGAGACAGCTCACCGATAAGGCCAGAGAATTTGGTGCTGGGCCTTTATTCAATCGAATTTTGCCATTACTCATGCAACCCACACTCGAAGACCAAGAAAGGCACTTGCTGGTTAAGGTTATTGATAGAGTACTTTACAAATTGGATGAATTGGTTCGACCCTATGTGCACAAGATTCTTGTCGTGATTGAACCTCTGTTGATTGATGAAGATTATTATGCTCGTGTTGAAGGGAGGGAAATCATATCTAATCTTAGCAAAGCAGCTGGTTTGGCAACTATGATTGCTGCCATGCGTCCTGATATTGACAACATTGATGAATATGTCAGGAACACAACTGCTCGAGCTTTTAGTGTTGTTGCGTCTGCACTTGGCATTCCTGCTCTGCTGCCATTCTTGAAAGCAGTTTGTCAGAGTAAGAAGTCTTGGCAGGCTCGTCATACAGGTATTAAGATTGTTCAGCAGATTGCTATTCTTATTGGTTGTGCTGTTCTTCCTCATTTGAGGTCTTTGGTGGAAATTATTGAACATGGTCTTAATGATGAGAACCAGAAGGTCAGGACAATTACAGCTCTTTCTCTGGCTGCTCTTGCTGAGGCTGCTGCGCCATATGGTATTGAGAGTTTTGATTCCGTTTTGAAGCCCTTGTGGAAGGGTATTAGATCACATCGTGGCAAGGTTTTGGCTGCCTTTTTAAAGGCTATAGGTTTCATTATTCCTCTTATGGATGCTGTATATGCCAGCTATTATACCAAAGAAGTTATGGTTGTCCTCATTCGTGAGTTTCAATCACCTGACGAGGAGATGAAGAAAATTGTGCTGAAAGTGGTGAAGCAGTGTGTGAGTACAGAAGGTGTGGAGCCGGATTACATTCGCCAAGACATTCTTCCAGAGTTCTTCAGAAACTTTTGGGTTAGAAGAATGGCTTTGGACCGCAGAAACTACAAGCAGCTTGTTGAAACCACTGTGGAGATAGCAAACAAAGTTGGTGTTGCTGATATAGTTGGGAGAATTGTTGAAGACTTGAAAGATGAGAGTGAACCATACAGGAGAATGGTCATGGAGACTATTGAGAAGGTAGTAGCAAATCTTGGTGCATCTGATATTGATGCTCGATTAGAAGAGCTGTTGATTGATGGGATCCTTTATGCCTTCCAAGAGCAAACCAGCGATGATGCCAATGTGATGCTTAATGGATTTGGTGCTGTTGTAAATGCCCTTGGCCAAAGAGTTAAGCCGTATCTTCCTCAGATTTGTGGTACCATAAAATGGAGACTGAACAACAAGAGTGCTAAGGTGAGACAGCAAGCTGCAGATCTGATATCCAGAATTGCGGTAGTTATGAAGCAGTGTGGGGAAGAACAACTAATGGGCCATCTTGGGGTTGTCTTGTACGAGTACTTGGGAGAAGAATACCCAGAGGTTTTAGGATCTATACTGGGGGCTCTCAAGGCTATTGTGAATGTTATTGGTATGACTAAAATGACTCCTCCAATTAAGGACTTGCTTCCTCGGTTGACCCCTATTTTGAAGAATCGTCATGAGAAAGTCCAGGAGAATTGTATTGACCTTGTTGGTCGAATTGCAGACCGTGGTGCCGAATTCGTTCCTGCAAGGGAGTGGATGAGAATTTGTTTTGAGCTTCTTGAGATGCTTAAAGCGCATAAGAAAGGTATCCGCCGTGCAACAGTGAACACATTTGGGTATATTGCTAAAGCCATTGGACCTCAGGATGTGCTTGCAACATTGTTGAACAATCTTAAGGTGCAGGAACGACAGAACCGTGTCTGCACCACGGTCGCAATAGCTATTGTTGCAGAAACCTGTTCCCCCTTCACAGTCTTGCCTGCATTGATGAACGAATATCGCGTGCCTGAGCTTAATGTCCAGAATGGTGTCTTGAAATCCCTCTCTTTCCTTTTCGAGTACATTGGAGAAATGGGCAAGGATTATATATATGCTGTGACTCCATTACTTGAAGATGCTCTTATGGACAGAGATCTCGTACATAGGCAGACTGCTGCCTCAGCTGTGAAGCACATGGCTCTTGGTGTTGCTGGCCTTGGATGTGAAGATGCACTTGTCCACCTTTTGAACTATGTCTGGCCAAACATTTTCGAGACTTCTCCACATGTGATCAATGCAGTCATGGAAGCCATTGAAGGAATGAGGGTCGCATTGGGAGCAGCCATAATCCTTAACTACTGTCTACAGGGATTGTTCCATCCAGCAAGGAAGGTTAGGGAAGTTTACTGGAAGATCTACAACGCCCTCTACATCGGCGCCCAGGATGCCCTTGTAGCTTCTTATCCTATTCTGGAAGATGATGAGAACAATGTCTACAGCAGGCCCGAGCTGAACATGTTTATTTAGACATTTGCTGCTTATAGCTGCTCTACCATTTTTACGCGTTCTCCTGTCCCAGCGCGATTAAGTAGCGTATCTTGTTTTCTGCTAGACTAGTAATGGCAGCTTGATGTTCAATTGGTTTGTATTCATGACATAAGCTGTACTTAGAGATGATGTATCTTATATTCTGAATTGCACGATAGACTTGCTACCTGTTTTCTGCTTCCCCCGTCCTGGAATAAGAGTTTGTACAAGTGTTTTTGGTTTTTGTCTTGTTGGATTTCGCCGGGTATGTTGTTATTGTTGTAAGCCCAAACGTATCCTAGACATATAGAGAATTACATAATTTGCCACCAAGAGGAGAGAGGGTTTTGAGTTCAAAATTTAAGAATATACAAACACTTAGCAGGAAATATTTTTGATTTTTTAAAAAAATAAACTTTACGTAATGTAAATCTAAATTAATCGAATTAATATATTTCAAACACTACTCAACGGATTACATGTAAAAAGGGGATCTTTTTTTAAACATAATTTACCTAAAACAAAGTGGTAAAAAAATGGCACCATGACGACTTTTGTTTTAATGGTGTCAATAAAAGTTTCATTGTGTACGATAAATATAGTTAGATTATTTTTTTTAAAAATAAAATCATGATAATCAAGTTAATTTATACTAACATTGGCTAATTTTACGAAGTAAATAATTTCATCAATAAGATAAAAATTCAAATTGTTAATCGATGGAACTATTAAGAATTTTTTCAATTATTTAGATGAATATTTGACATTTTTACAAAGTTGTTTATGTTCTAGTTTTCATATATATTGCTGTGATAGTCTTATCCAGAAAAACAAAAAAACTGGAGAGATGGCTCTCCTTATCTTCACTACCACAACTCCCTCTGTTCTTCGCTCCTCTTACTCTTCACAAGCTTCTGCATTACCTGCTTCCTTGTGTAAGTATTATTGCTCAACATTCTTGTATGATTACTGTCCAAGTGTAATAATCTGTGTGTTGTTTGATTTGGGGGTAATTCTTGAAAAGAACTTGTTTAAGGGATTTCAAGTTCTGGGTATTTAATTTTCATTATAGTTGACTGTGTTGTGCTTTGGTTTATCGTTATATGTTGTTAAAAATTGGTTCTTTTTCGAGGGGTTCTCCATTTTAGGTGTTCGAGCTGCGTTTTGGGTTTTCCTGCTTCTGGGCTTTTCTAATTCTGTAACTTTAGTTGTTTCGTTGCTGTGAATGTAGTTTGTGATGACCATCTTTTTTGCTGATTTGGGTGCCCAAAAGGGAAAATGTGAGGCCCATGTAAGCATTATTGCTTAACATTCTCCGATGAATGCTTGTAAGTGTGATTTCTGTGTTATCTGAGATTTTGAATTTGGGATAACTCTTGAGAGCTTGTTAAGGGATTTGAGTTCTGGGTTTTGCTTTAAATTAGTTTAAGTCCATTATATTAGACTCTGTGTTGTTCTTTTGTTAGTATATGTTGTTGAAATTTCTGTTCTTTTTCAAGAGGATTTGAATTTAGGTGTTCAAGCTGGAATCTTTTTGTTTCCCATTTGGGTGCCGGAAAGAAGCATGTTAGGCTTTTGTTATCATGTTTTCGTTGCTCAACCATGTAAGCATTATTGCTTAACATTCTCCATTGACAACTCTGCAAGTGTGATCTCTGTGTTATTTGAGATGTTGATTTTGGGGTATTCTTGAGACCTTGTTTAGGGATTTCAAATTCTGGGTTTTACTTTACATTAGTTTAGTTCCGTTATAGTAGACTCTGTGCTGCCCTTTTGGTTACTCAGCACATGTTGTTGAGATTTCTGTTCTTTTTCAAGAGTGTTTGAATTTAGGTGTTCAAGCTGGAAAATTTTCCCCCATTTGGGTGCCAAAAGGGACATGTTAGGCTTTTGTTATCATGTTTTTGTTATTGTTTTAAGAACCCTTGATTTGACTTAATTGAAATAAACCTGAATAGAGCAAATGGGTACAGAGGATGTGTGTAGCTGAACTCAACTAATTTGGGGTTGAGCACAGTTGATTGGGAGCCAGCCAGGGCGAGGGTGGGGGGGTAGGGAATCAGGTTCTTCGTTTTACATTATATTTGATTTTAACTCGTCATTCACGATTTGAGGTTAATGTGTGCCTTGTATGTGATTCGAATTAGCTAAGTCTGTCCCTTTCATGCACTGTTCTTTTAGGTATTCCATCAAAATAGTATATTCATTGCTGCACACCTACTGCACTTGCCTATTCCAAACATAGGATATTCATGGATCTCTTAATTCAAAATAGGAGGCTCAAACTATTTCTTCCGACTTCTTGTCAAATTTGATGGACATTAGTCATTTGTACATTTCACTTAGTTCTATGTAAGTTGACTGATAAGTCGCCCTTATTGCCACGCAACAGAACCATACATGCTACATGAGATTTTCATCTCATATGGCTCAGTGATCAATGCTTTCTTTACCACTTCTCTTTTCTTTGTTCTTCTGTAGACTCTAGAATCATGAATTCTCCCTCTTTATCCAGCCAATTTCGAAAAAATGGTTTAATCAATCCAGATAAATCAAAAGAGAAAAGAAGGGGAGGGGTTATTTTGCCGAGGAAAGGCGGGGAGGGGGGGCGAGTGCGTTCAGAATGCATGAGTTTACACTGAATAGGAAGTATTAGTGTAGTTGCTGGTACTTCTTTTCTTATATGTATCGATTCTTTAAAATTAGAAAGGAAAAAATTACAAAATTTGGGCTCAATTATCTTCTTGGTTGTTCATGTGACCATATTCTAAAAGGTTCTGAATGTTGTAATTTATATTGTATTAGCCTCCAGGTTCTGCAACAATCACATCACCTTGACACCCAAGTCTTATGCCAATGGTAATATTCAAGCACCTTTTATCTTCAAAAGGAGAGGTGCATTGATTGCTAAGGCCGCTGCAGACGTTGATGGTGTTGGTTCTGATAATCCTGAGCCTTCACCAGAAAAAAGTGAGGAAAGTGTGCCTGTTGAAAATCTTCCCCTGGAGTCTAAGCTTCAACAGAAGCTTGAACAGAAGATGAAAATGAAGTTAGCAAAGAAGATTAGACTACGGAGGAAGAGACTCGTTAGGAAGCGCCACCTAAGGAAAAAAGGGCGATGGCCACCTTCAAAGATGAAGAAGAACAAGAATGTCTAGGCTTAACCTGAAATGCCTTGCAAGTGTATCTGTTTTTTCTCAGTCTTTATAACATCGAAATACTGTAATCTTTGAGATCATTTTCTTCAATCTGTACCTGATGCTTTAAGAAATTAATTAGATTCTTTCCCCATTTGTTTCTTGTTTTTTGATGAAATATGTTAGTTGTTGAACTATTTTTGATGTTGTTTCACAAAGTTCCACTTTACAGTCATTCTTCATTTGCTATTTTGGAGTTCCCTTTTGCTGCTGTTGGCCTTCTGCTTTGTTTTGGAGGCTATATATGATTGATTGGAGGTTCCATTGGAAAGATGGCTTCAGCCTTATGCTCTTCTCTCCCTTCTGTTCCTAAGTTTACGATGTTTTAGCTCGTTGAAAAGTTGCAAGTATAAAATGAGTTCTCTCTTTTCTGGTGTTATCCTTAAGGGGACAAAAGAAATCGAATTTTCTTGCTGTCTGTGTAATGTGTCATTGAGTCTCCAACAGACTTGGTAACTATAGAGTATAGACATCAGGATATCCTGTTAGACACATTGATCATTCTGGAAATTGGTCCAACTGTCCCAAAAACTTTGATCTAGTGGTAAGAGCACAGTGCGCGATGGATGAGTCAATGCATCACAGACAAAAGGCTAGTATATAAGCTGGGGGGGGGGGGGGGGGGATAGAGGAACATATTTTGTCTTCTGGTTCTGGATGCATTAAGTCCCAAGTCCACTTATTCAATTATGGGCTGACAGTGGTGGATCTTCAAGCTATACAAGCCAACTTTAGTCCAGGCCTATATAAAATGCCCATATGTGAAGAGAACTCAGAGAAGAGGCCAAAGTGGAATCTGTCATAGTAGTAAATTTGGATAATGACTGATGAGGATAATAAAAAGTAGCAACTCCACTCACTACTTCAGTGCATTTTTATCTAATCAAAGTCCACAGCAAAATGCCTTTATCAAGTTTGTGGTTGACAAAATTTGCTTGCAAGTGGCTACATATCAGCCACATCAATGGCAAGATTGAGTGTTGCTATTACCCTGGACCATCATCCAGTGTTGCCACACATCAGCTACTTAATTCACTCAATTTCTTCCCCACCTATATCACTTTGAAACTTTCTGGGGAACTTTTGGAACATGATGTTCACAAATTTTAACCTGTGTTTGTGCATAGAACTTAAACTCTGTTGCCAATACTAGGCTGAACTAAGAAGCTAAACTAAAGCAAATACACAAAGGGTACCAGGAGTAATGGCAAGAAGACAGTAAAGGTGAGGCAATCATTAAATATGGCGAATATTACATACATTTTGCCAAAAGACAAGCAGGCCATGAGAAAAAAGTTACATTTCTCAGTATAGTCTCAACTCTCTGACAGACAAATAGTCAGACTAGAGTGTCACCCCTAAGAATATTGAATTTGCAGAGGGGACAGGTTGCATTGATCCTTAGCCATTTGCTAATGCATCCATTGTGAAAATGATGATTGCAGGGAAGAACACACAGCTCTGCCCCATCTACATATTTGTAGAGGCAGATGCAGCACTCCTGTGTTAGCCAAAACAATATTCACATGAAAAGTTAGCCTCTTATGGTAAAAAGATGGTGTAAAGGAATATAGTTTGATATACAACGACAATTATCCATGTGCAAGCTCTGCTTACATTGCCAGTTACAAGTCCGAATAATGCAGGAGATAGTAGGTTAGACGACAATGATACAGAAAAGACAGAGAAGATATTAGTAGCAAAAATTTGGGTTTTTCTTCGGGAAAGATGATAAGAAATTGGTATAGGTTCAAGAAAGAACAATATATCATCTTACTTTCTTCCAGAGATATGACTCAAAGTATCCAGCTCAATAAGGAGGAGGACTGAAAGATCTTAGACATTGTTAATCCGTTGTTACGTGCATCATTTCCACTCTAAAACCCATTTAGCAGAAATATCCAGTAAAGGAAGAACAACAGTTTGATGAATGGGATATGTAATCAAATAGAGAAAATTTTGAGATAAATTCAGCAACATAAAAAAGCTCGCATGTTTACATGTGGAGAAAACTATACACTATAGTGCCCTCACCAAATATATATGAGAAAATCTGGATTGCTTCATTCAATGATCTCGAACCAACTCATAGTAGAATCTCCATTTTCAATTACTTCAAAAGATCCCCTCAATTACGATGAAACTTTTCTATCCTCTCTATGTTTATGTTTCCAGTTTCCAAATTTTGACTCTCTGTTTCTAATAATAGTTTACACACAGTACTTTCCTAAAACTTACAATCTTATCCTTATTTCAAATTTGGCAAACACAAGAGTGCACAACAACAACAACAAACCTAATGTGATTCCACAAGTGGGATCTAGGGGAGTAGGGTGTACGTAGACCTAACCTCTATCTTGTGTGAGGTAGAGAGGTTGTTTCCGCTAGAAAAATTGACTCAAGAACAGAATTTTCAAAAACAAGTTTAACAAAAACAAGAGTAAAAGCTGCTGCGAAAAGAAGATAGAGAAGTACAACAACATACCCAGTGGAATCCTGCAAGTGGGGTCTGGGGAGGGTAAAATGTACGCAGACCTTACCACTACCTCATAGAGATAGAGATGTTGTTTTCGGAAGACCCTCGTCTAAAAAATATCAAGCCCCCAAAGCAGAAGAAACTAGATATGAAAAAGAGAACTGACTAAAGCGGAAAATAAATGATAATATAAAAATACAATAAAAGTAATCTAACTAATAAAATAAAATTTTAGTAAGGACTTTGAAACAAAATGGTTTGTGATCCAAAACCACACCTGCATTTCTAACTAATCCTACAACAGTCTTTCACTTAGGGTGTGTTTGCCATGTTTGGTTGGTCAGAATATTTTGGACCATTTTTTCTAGGAAAATAGGTTCCTAAAAAATTGAGTGGAATAACTTCTCTAATGGGATTAGGGAAAACAAGTTTCATTAGTGAAACTCCAAGTTTATTGCTTCATCACCACCCATCCAACATCACCTACCCCACTCCCACCATCCAGAACCCCCACTCCCCACGTCATCTCACCTCCATAGAGGTTTGCTAGATTATATATAAATGCTCTTAGGATAATATTTTTTGCTTGCCAAAATCATAAAATTAGTAAGAAGTCCACTTACTTCAAAGAAAACCTTTTCTAGAAAACTGTTTCATGGAAAAAAATTCCTTCTTTCCCTTGGTTTTCCATTTTCTTTTCCCAGATAAGTGAGACTCAGATCCGCTTTATAGCTTTTGATCAAAGCCCATTAAATAATAAGTTAAATATGCTTAGTTTATTTTTTGTCCAAAAGAAACACCAGTCCTCCTACAAGAGTGGTGAACAGCAGAACAAATCCCACTAGTGTGAAGAAAGTACATACGAGCTGTAAAGCCAATCCAACCAAAGCAACAGATACGGAGGGGTGTCGGTTATTTTTAAATTTTATCCCAATTAAGAAAAGCTGCTATTTCCATATATGTAATTAGTGAAATAATGATGATATAAAGTAATTTTGGAAGATTCAAAAACTCAGATAGAGCCTAAGACGCCGTCATGAAAGGTTCCAAATTCCATGACTTAAGAAACAGGCTGTCCTCATACGCAGGACCTCAAAGATAAACACAATACCAACCCTTTGGCGTCATACTAAACTACCAACACCATGACATTTCTTTGGCCAGTGGCGGAACCACCTTATGCTAAGGGGTGTCAAATTGACACCCTTTTGTCGGAAAATTACACTATTTAGCTAAGTTAAAAAATTCAGTTTTATGTAGAAATACCATATGTTGACTTCCGTTACGTTTTACGTGGTTCTATTTGTTTTTATATTTTGACACCCCTCGGAAAAATTCCTGGCTCCATTACTGTCTTTGGCACATATCACTCATAATGCTACAGGTAGTGTGCACTTGCCAAGTCAAATTAACATTGCCAAGAATAAAACAAACAAGTCATATCATCATCGATACTCACTTAAGAGATAAATAAAATTAAAGAAAAAGGAACACAAGAGTGGACAAGAGAAGAAAAATAACAAACTAAGAGGGAGGTCAAGTGGGAAGACATGCTTACAGAATCATCTGGTTGAAGAGCAAGCTCAGGTACAGAGTCACTACTGTCGAGCTGTGATATTAAGTTATCTTCTCCTGTCTTCATATTCACAAGGTTCCCTGAAGTATTTAGTTGACCATATCTATACTTGGGTAGAATCTTGATATCATTTTCAGATGCTCCATCTCCAAGTCTCATGGCATATGCAACGGTTGTGATGAATGGAAAGAAACAACAGAATGCTAAGAAGACTACAAATCCCATCGCAATGCAAAAGATCATAAAGAACACATCAAATGCAAGGAAAACAACTGATAACCTGCAAAATTTAAGAATAGTTTTATTATAAGCTATCAAACATACATACACACATTCAATGTTATAAGTAAAGCAAATAAAACTTGTCTTGCACCAAATTGTTGAGAAATACATAAATGTGTCGATGGAAAGTAAACATACACCGAATTACTAATCACCACTTAATTTCATCAGCTACATATATATAGGAAACCTTACATTTAGTCAAGCTCACACCTCATATATTTTCCCAACAATGACATACCCAGTGTAATCCCACAGATGGGGTTTGGTGATGGTAGGGTGTACGCAGACCTTACCCCTACCTCAGGGAGGCAGAGAAGTGGTTTTGTATATTTTCCCAATTTTCCTTATTTTCCTTTTTGCTTTGCGGGGAGATGGGAGAAAGGGGAAATCATGCTCACAGTAGTTATTACAAAGTACCAAAGCTTCAGATTCTACAAGCATAGCTCATACCAGTAAAGACGAGGTGAATCTTGCAGAAGTGCCTGGCCACCCATCACAATCCAATAAAAGCCAAAGACCCACCAGATTGACGAAATCACAGTATTGACTGATTCCAGCCTCTTCATGATGCTGCTAGAAGATAACACGATGCAAAATTCAATTCATAACCTTCATCATTTAAGAGTGATAACATCAACACACTCACATTAGTAAAGCTCAATCAAAATATTCTTCTCTTTAGTCGAGTTTCAGTACTAAAACAAAGAACAATACCTATATACATGGACAAACAAGGCTATTAACTCAGCGAAATATCCATCAAACTTGACCATTTGAGAACAGGTCCCTAGATTTCCTTACGATTGAAAGTCAGCACCTCTTCTTAAGTTACTTTTGTGGGTGTGTGATGAACCCTGAGCTCTACTAAATTAGCTAAAACTTTTCGGATCATATGGACGTTGCTTTACTACAGAGATGTATCAGCAAGATACCAAAATACTAAAGGTGGTCACTCTCATTTGACAGACGTAAGAAATAAGTTTGATTTCTTAGGATGCCCAACTAAAGCCCAAAAAAATCTCAATTCATGCTTATTAATCTACACTCTACAGACTTCTCTTCCTCAAATATCTCAGCATTTCTCAGAAGAGATCCAACAAAGCCAGTATATAGATTGCGATAAGAGCTTTACACTCCTAGTGACATGAACAGAATGGTTCAACCCCACGACTCTCACTCTGCGTATTGTCTCATGGCACCAGAAAGCAAAGAGAACAACTCTAGCTTAAGGACATCTGAAAATAAGCTGCTACTAGATTTGCTTTTCAATCTACCCATATAACAGACAACTTTGCATATAAAAGCCGTGTTAAGGTGGTTAACTTTTACATATCCAAGAACTAGAAGCTAGACTTGGTTTATCAAATGCATTAATCAATATTAAAGAATTAACACACAGTACTAGAGGCTACATTTATTTCAAAAGGATCATTCAAATGAAGGGAAGCACTGTGAAATTTCGGTCTTTTGATACAATTACTACTAGATGGATGTACCCGAGATATATGTAATATGTACCACAAAAAAATGGGGTTTTTTTCCTATTGTCCACAAAAATAGGGAATATTGCAATAAACTTTTACACTTTTTGAGTAAAAAATTCTATGTCTTCCTCATCTTGTTAAAGGCATATTCTGCTGCTGTCCTCATAATATGATACTAGTCAAACTAGGTAGATGCATTTCTAAGAATTCCATCAATTATGAACCATCCACCCTACTCCCACCCATCCCTGTCCCAACCCCATAGAGAAACCAAAAACTTACTGCAAATAGAAAAAAAATTAACACAAACCAAAGGATGGCAGCAAACAATAAAAATGCTATAAGAGGAAAAAAGGAAATGAGAATGAACATGTTCCTTGGTAAAGAGTAAGATGCAACAAATTAACTACAAGCAAAGTTTATCTTTGAAAAAAGAGTTTATGGCCAAAAACACAACTAAAAGTATCCTTTTTTTTTTAGTTTCATAACTGAACAATGAGTTTTCCATCTGAACTATCATCAACTATTTATCAAAACACACCTCAACAATCTGTTATTCCCTTTTCCAACCTGAAATATCACCATCATTCAGGTAAGAAAAGCTAACAATTGTAGAGGCGAGCTTTGATAAATAGCTGGTGATAGTTCAGGTATAAAACTCGAAAAAAACAGAATACATTAGCTGTGTTTTTGACCCTCAAACTTATAAGAAAAAAACTTCCCTGATCAGAAAGCTACATAAACCATGAAAAATCATAAACTAAGCAAAAATTAATGACAATACTAACTACCAAACCCTAAAACTCAGAAAAATTGAAGTGGAATTTACCTGCTGTGAAACAGTGAAAAAGAAGAAACCTCATCAGAATTCACATCACCAAAATCATCAAAACTCCTCCTCTGAAACTCAACCCAAATAAAACCCACATGCAAGAGGCACTGAAGTGCATAGCCACCAATCCAAAGCCTCAATGGAGTAGAAGGATTTTCTCCAATAGTAGTCGATAACACAAAACACGAAACCAAAACAAATGCCAAATTCCATATCACATCAAGAAACACAATAGGTCTTGAATACCCATAATCACCATAAGAAACCACATCATCATAATCATCAAAACTTTGATGCTGAAAATTGAAACAAGAGGCCAACCTTGTTAAAGAGAAAGAAAAAGGGGTACTTAAACCTCTAAAGTATCTTGGTTCAAACCCACCACTTCTACTAAGCAAATTTCTTTGCAATTCTTGGTCCATTTTGCATAAAGTTTCAATCTTTTTGCCTCTTCAAGTGTTTTTATGAAGTTTTTTTTGAGGGGGTGGCTACTTTGGGGGGGTGGGGTGTGTGAAAGTGATGACTAGTAGTTTTGTTTTTTTGGGTGAGAACTGGTTAAATGCTATATATATTGGGGTTTTGGAGGAAAAAAGCAAATTCAGCAGAAATTCTGGTAATTTTTGGTAAGTGCCATTGCCACTCCTGTGAGTGGGGGGTCCAATTTTGTCATATGCATAAATTATGAAGTGAAAGAAGGAAGGAAGAATCAAAGAATAATTTACCTAAATAATCACCTACTCAATCGCTTAAATTAAAAATAATTCATTAATATAAGTTCGCTTTCACCTCTCTTTAAAAATTACAGCCATGATAAAATCTTGATATATTGTTTCATCAGGACTCCCAAGCACACGAGTTTTCTACAAATCAAAATAAAAAAATAGAAGATTTGTTATTCAACAATATAACATGACTTATATATTCGTGTCAATCAAGGTAATATTTCTTTCGTTCACTTTTACTTGTCACTATTTCACTTATCGATACCAAATTATATAAACTTTGACCAACATTTTAAGATGTATTTTTTTTTATGATATTAATATGAGAAAGATTGTAACTTATAGTATTTTTCATATAATTTTCAACTATCTGAATTTTAGATTTTAAATATTAAATTTAGCTACTTCAATTCAGCTTTGAAGTTTAATCAAGTTGACTTCGTAAAATGAAACGATGGGAGTACTATATAAATTTTTTATTTTAATTTTTTTCTCATCTACTTCTAATTCGATACGAAATTTAAGACGTACACGTAACTTTTAAATTTTTATAGTCTTAAATTAAAAATAAGTGAAAAATACAATCTTTAAACTTATGATATTAAATATATTATATAAAAGTTGAAATTAAAGAATGATAAAAAAAAAATTAAAACATATTAAAAAGAAAAGTAAGAAAAAAATTTAAAATGAAGAGGGTAATTTTTATATAATATGTATATAATTAGGGTATAATTTCCTACAATTGTTAGAAATATATTAATTTTGGTCAATTTTTACTCATAAAGACTCATGTGAAATTAACATTTTCCAACAAAAATAGAAGTTTGAGTAACATAATAATTTGCTCCAACTTTTAGAAATATAATTAATTTAAGTTATTTTTTACTAATATACTTAAGTGAAAGTGTGAAATCATTAAATGAAACTTTTCCATTCAAAATATTATTTTTTTTCTTTTACCAAAATAATGATTTTTTAGTACAATTTGACCTTTGATTTAAAGATGGTTAATTTAGTGAAAATTATAATGATATTTGCTTAATTATCTCCACAAAATTCTAAATAAGAAAGAAAAAAAAAACTAGTTGAATTTGTTTTTAGTTACGGTAGTAGTTTTTTTTAACATAATAAGTTGTCTAAATTTAGGTTGAATTCGAATTTTAAATTTTTGTTAAGTTGTTTTATTTGTTGAAATTATTTTTAATTTTTATTATGCAGATTTTTCAGCAAATTATATTTTTAAATTGTCTACTTAAAATCCTATTATAATTTTTCTATAATAGGATAAGTGTAGGGATGGCAATGGGGGCGGGTGTGGGGAGGTTTTAGAGTTATGTGGGGTGGGATAAGTTTAAAGTTATGTGAGATGAGGCAGGTGTGGGGTGGGTTGAAGTAACTATTTTTAAAGTTAAGTTTAAAGTTATGATAAGTGCGGATTTAAAAAACCAAATAATAATTCGAAGAAAATTAAATATTTGTAATTAGTAAAAATCAAAGATATAAATTTTTTATTTATTTATTTTTTCTAAAATTTAAACTAGACATGTCCAGTAAATTGTTAGTTGTTGAAATGTTAATTAGAAACTTTTAATTAACGATTAAGAAACAATTATTGAAATGCCAACTAAAAATAGTTAATTAGTTGTTAAGATGTTAATTAGCGAAAAATTTAAAAAAATTATGAATTATAATTTTTCATATTAAATTCAATTAAAAAATAAAATAACTTAAAATTTTAAGTGGGGCGGGTTTATGCGGCGCGAGTCTATGTGGGGCGGGGCGGGGTAGGCGGGTTGAAAATGAAAAAAGTTACCATACAAGGCGGGGTGGGCTGGTTGAAAATGAAAAAAGTCACCATACAAGGCGGGGCGGGTTGAAAATGAAAAAAGTCACCATGTGAGGCGGGCCGATTTAAAAAAATTGTGGGTTGAGCTCAACCCGCCCCCACCCACCCCATTGTTATCCCTAGATAAGTGATTAAATTGGCAATTTATTCGTTTCATTTTATATCACAAAATATCGAGTATGATAATTAAATCGATTAATTTTTTTATATGAATTTGAACATAAAATATATATTTTAAAATTAGATTAAAAAAATATTATAAGTCACATTATTAACAATTCAAAATATTTTTGAAAAGAATAACTAAAAAACTTTGTTTGATTCTTCAAAACTCAAATAATAATAAGTAATAACATCACTATCACATAAAGTGGAACAGAACGAATAATATTTTTTGCTATATAAGTTTGTTTATATAATTAGTATTATCACTTAATCATGATTAGTGATGAATAACTATTATTATTTAAAATTTGTTTAGCATTTAACCATGATGATACACAAGTTGATACAAGTCTTTTATCTCTAATTTAGTATTTGAATTTAGTTAAATGTTTTATCATGTAAAGAAAATCATATTCATATTGCTGTTAATGGTTGATTAAGTACACTAATCAGATAATTAAGGTAAAATTATAAATTTATAATGACCTTCTGTCTTGGTTGTCATAATTAATGCATTATTTTCTAATTTCAATAATACATTTAATTATCTTTTGAACAGATAATTAATCAATAATTTACACTATATGGTTGTAGTGCTTAACATTTTAAATAGAAGTTCAATTAATTACCATATTATGTAAGTCTATACTGCTAATCCTATCAATCACTTTATGGGTGTTGAGGTTTCGGGTCCGTTTTTCTCGAAAAATTCCACGTAATCATTCGTAACGAGTCTGCTAAGAGTTTTAATAGGCTCAGTAGCATCGGACGTTGCCTGGGAGCCTTTTATGGGCTTTGGAACAGGAATAAGGCGATTTTCTTAACTTTTTGTGGGTGTTAGCCTACTATTCTGGGGTGTCGGGGCTCCTGGCCCGTTTCTCGAAAAATTCTACGTAATTGTCCGTAACGAGCCCGCTATGAGTTCCAGTAGGCCTGGTGTTGTTAGACGTCGCCTGGGAGCATTTTATGGGCTTCAGAATAGGAATCAGACGATTTTCTCAGTTTTTCGTAGGTGTTAGCCCACGAATTCTGGGGTGCCGAGTCTCCGGGCCCATTTTTCTCAAAAAAATTCCATGTACCGTCCCTATCGAGCACACTAAGAGTTTCAGTAGGCCCAGGGGCGTTGGGCGGCATCTGGAAGCATTTTTGGGGCTTCAGGACAAGAATCAGGTGATTTTCTCAACTTTTCATGGGTATTAGTCCACGAATTCTGGAGTTGTCAGAGCTCCAAGCCTCTTTTTCTCGAAAAATTCCACGTAACTGTCCGTAACGAGCCTACTAAGAGTTCGGGTGGCGTCGCCGTGAAGCATTTTATGGGCTTCGAAACAAGAATCATACGATTTTCTCAGTTTTTTGGTATATAATTAAGTAAACGACATATTTTAGGTGGTTAACTTATTTATATAGTGAACATTTGAGATAAAGCGCCAAAAAAATTCAAAATTTGAATCAAAAGTGTCTAAAAAGAACACGCTATGCTCAATTAAAACAAGTTTATTCAAACATATAAATGAAACTTGCTCGCAAGTTTAAGGAGATCGTCGATGTATCAAGGAGATCGTCGATGTATCAAGCCTAAAATAAATAGAAGAAAGAAAAGTTTGCCAAAGTGATGCATATAAGATTTCAAGAACAAATTACTGCATGAAAATGAAACTGATATTATTGATAACTTTAATAACCACATTATATTCTTAAATTAAATTAGTACATATGTCTACTTAGCATGAAGATTTAAGGACAGAAGCAGCATCAACATTACTGCCTACTGATTTTCTTAAAAAGTCAAATGAATTGAGGGATCTTGGGGCCAGTATAACATCCATGTTGTCACTAACTTTCTCAAGCATTGCTTTAACAGGTGATACCTACAAGATAGAGAAAAAATTCTTGTTTGAGCATGCTTTTCAGACACTAAAAAAGAGGTATTGTAAGTTAAAAATCAGATATCGCGCTAAATGACAACACTTCAGTAGATTTCTGACAGAAAACACTTAGTCGCAGCAGGTGTTTATATCGTCTATATACACTACAGTGTCACTCTGTGGTTTGGTGTAAAAATTGGGCGTCAAGTTCTTTACAGATTCTTGACATGTTCCATTGTATTGATGAGACAAAGTAAAAAGAAAGTTCATTTGAAAAAGGAAAGGAAAGAAGCAATTGAGTTTCTACTGATAGTTATTGAGTATGAACTTATTTTAGCCTATGTTGCTTGGACCTGCGAAATTTCTGCCACGCCCATGTCAGATCCTGGAAAATGCATTATATTTGGAGGATCTGACATGCTTCCGCGGTATCTTTTGAAGAGTCCAAGCAACATAGCTTATGCAAAAACAAAAAATCTCTGTAGTAGATTCAGAAAATAATGTGTTCCGTGAAAGACCATAAAATTATTGGGATAAGTAAATGGGAGGATGATTGTACCTTATTAGGCTCTCTGAAGGAATTTTCATCCATCACATTGTTGGATGTTAATGTGGTTTTTATAGCTCCAAATGACGTCTCTAAGGGGTTTTGCCCCAATCCACTGGTAGAGATTTTAAGAGTAACTGTGTTGGTTCCAAAATTCACGACCTGGGGAAAGTATCTCAACATATGAGTAATGAACCAAATTAAGACGGAGGATCATGTGTGCATATGCAACATGGTAAGGAAGATCATGCATCTTAGGAATTCGGAGATGAAATTATGCTGTCACAAAGTTCTACTTGTTAAGGGTGAACCTCGACCATTCAAAAGTCTAGAAGTGGGAATGATAGCTATCTATGATGAAGCTAACATAAAAATCTAGCCAAACTTAATCCCCTCCAAGAGTGCTGAACCAAAACAAGAAAATATATATACGCACGCACCTTTATTCTCAAATAATCGTTGTTATCAACTGAATTTCGCCAAGTGATGGCAGATGCTATAAGTGAATTTGCAGGATTAGCTTGTAGAGACGAACTCAGAAGAGTTGCGCCATTTGACTCTTTGAAGAAATGCTGCATCCAATAACTAGGGGTTCCATACATTTGTGAAGAGGTGAAGACAATTGCATCAGGGTTCCACCTACATGGATGAACACTTTTGGTCAATAAAATACATTAAGAAAATTTCTGAAAAGGAAAAAAGAGCAGAAGCAATGAGATATACCTCCGGTCGTTGTCATTAACAAACAGGGGTGCGTAACTTGCCATTTCAATTGCGTCGCTGCACAGAGGATAATTTCAAGTTACATCATACAAAGAGAACATAGTTAAGGAAAGAAGATGGACTGTCTATTAGTTTAAGGTGATTCGCTTAGTTAAATCTCTCTAAGATCAAAGTTGTCCATCAGACAATCAAATAAAGGTATCGTGTAGTCAAGGAAAGATCATATACTTCCTCCGTTCTAATTTAATTGTTTGGTTTTGACTTCGCACAAAGTTTAAGAGAGTAAAGAAGACTTTTGAATCTTGTGGTCTTAAACTAAAGATATGTTGAATGTACCAAAACATCCTTTAATCTTGTGGCCTTCAACATGCCATGTGAAAAGTTGAAATCAAAGAGTCACCAAAAAACAAAAGAGATATTCTTTTTGAAATATAGGAAAACGGAAAGTAAGACAAACAAATTGAAAGGGAGGAAGCATCACCCTTTATATTTGTAGGACTAGTTAAACTCATTTCTTGATTAATATAATAGTCCACATAGCAATAGCTTTAGCTTTTAGGGGGTGGAAGCCGCCCTTGCAAATTTTTTCAGAAGGTTGTCTTCCCCTTTTTACCCCCACACCCCACCCCTGGCCAGAGAAACTGTTAAAAAAATTTGCAGTGCCAGAGTGTGACACAGCCATGGAGTCCACATGCACATGGAAAGTGTTTCAAAACCGTTTTCCCACATAATAAGCCAAGGAGGTTTTTTGTCAAAAGAACGCGAGACGTGTACAGGCAGGAAGATTATCAATTACAGAAAAAGAAATTAGACAATGCTACACAGGTACCTGTTCTTTTCTACCCCAATGAGGAACCCAGCTTCAGCCAATGCGGCTAAAAGACTACCTTTTCCAGCATCATTTCCAGTCACAGCATACTCACTGACAAAAGCCTGCAGAAATATACACTATACATAAGAACCACTTAATAATTCAACTCATTAATCATCAAAAGGCAACTTTTACTGACCTTTGGTCCATTGCGCGGTGCACTATCAAAATGGCGAGCATTAGAAAATACAGAACTTGCGCTGCTATAAATCTAGCCATAGAAACATCACAAAGTTAAAGCTCATGCAAAGACAAGAAAACCAAAGTTAAAGCTTTAGATACAATTGCTAGGTGTGAGAGATACTTGGAAAAGCTCAAGATCTTACATGATAATCATACAAATCAGCTGGGTGATCCAGTGGTTTCGAAGAACCATCACAGTTTGAGATTATCTTAATGTCTGGGTATTTATCTTTGATGGCCGAATAGAACTTGAGGTAATTTCCTGAATCACAAGTAATAGAAATCAGTCATTATATATTTTCACTCAGATCAATGTGCAGTTTTGGAATCATGTATCTGGACAAATAAAAGAACTCAATGTCATTGGAGTCTCTATGGACTAGCCACAGATATTAATGATAAGAGCACAAACTTTCAAGAGATATTTCACCTTAAGAGTTCTGATAAGTTTTCGCAAAACAACTGATTACTGAAGTACAAGACAGACATACAGAACGGGGCATGAAGGGCCAGAGGCATTAAATACCATGAAGATCTTAAATTTGCATCACCAAACTTTAAATTCATGTTGGCATAAAGACGTCAAATTTATTGCTTCCTTATGCACTCAGCATTCATCCAGGGGAGGGAGAAGAGAGACACTTCATGTCATATGTTATGGATATCAGGTTTAATTCCCCGCTCAAAGTATGGTTAAGGTGATATGAGCAACTTTATGGGGAGACAATAAATCAAAATGTACACTAAACAGTTGTGCAACATATAAATCAATTGTGTGCTATAATAAGTTTCCTGTGAAATGAAACGAACAATATATTATCTGCCAAATAGAGTAAAGGATGCATACCACGGTATTTTGTCTTTCCACAATCCTCATTTCCGATAGCCACATATCTCAAATCAAAGGGCTCTGGATGTCCCATTTTGGCTCGAATAGAACCCCATGTTGAAGTAGGAGCACCTCTTGCAAACTCGAGACCATCTAATATTTCCTATATAGGGACAAAATATATTAATAAGAATGTCATGTAACAGGAAACGAATGAAGACAAATTGTTGCTACAGAGAGGAAAGCAAGAGATTGTTAGGCAATATCCACTGCGAATTTTATATTTTTGACCAATTTACCCCACGGTAAAAATGATTGCCCACTCTGTTAGTTGCTTTCAAAACATTGATTACTTTGGTAACTTGAATCGGTAACACAATTAATGTTAACATAATCTACTAATGCACAAGCCAAGAGAAGTTTCAGTGAGGAATATTATGGCCATTAAAAATGAAGCTTTTAGTGATGTGAATTTTTATTGCCTAGGATTTTGTGAAGAAAAAGACAACTTGCAGCTGACAAAAAAGAGAAACATTCATGACACTAAATAAAATTCAAACATTTATCACATTAAAGCCCTAGATGATATTCAATGAGCTAAAAACTCAATAAACCTACTTGCACGAAAGGTAAAATACTGGAAGTGTCAACTTGATCATGGTGGCTGACTCCTGAAAATTTTGAAGCACAAAATGAAGAAGTTCAAATTAATAAGATGGACTAAATAGAGTAAAAGGAGGAGAATAGTGCAATTGTGGAGGTGCAGGAACTACCATTGTTGAAAACCCAAACTGGCAGTGCATCTAAGTCCTCGGCAAGCTGCAGAAAACGGAGAGGATTCGTTCAAAATCAGAAGTATACAATTGTTTACATCAAATGCGTGCAAGTGTTTTGTTTTTTTCAGGTGCTTGTGTGTGTTAAGCATGAATGATCTGCCAGGTGTTTCAAATGTACAAAGTCGGGGAATTACCTGCAGGAACTCAAAATGTCCTAGTCCATCATCAGTCCAGTAATCCCAAACATCACCGAAATGCCCGGGCCTCTCTTCCCATTGTCCAATGGTTTCTTTCCACCGAAATGCATTTCTTAACCAGTCACCTTCAACAAAACATCCACCTACAGACAAATAATGTGAAGGTTTATCAACCATGGACAATTGATCATAGAGAAGCTCAAATAGTAGATACCGACGGATAGGGGGAAAACAGAGGAAAAACTTAAGGAACTGGTAAAAGTAGACACACAGCACAACCTTGAAAGAGTAAGTCCTCTAACTGATGAAGACTTTTTACTACATTTGTTTAATATTTATTCTCTTTTCCTAGCCAACACTGTATAAACTAGTTGTTTGAAATTCTAAAGTGCTCAAGTATAGAGTAAACAGATTAGAAAGAGGAGATTTGACTTCTTCTGAGCATCAAATCAAACATGGAAAGAAAAGATAAATCAGAAAGTTTGAATTTCAAGTTAAGTTCCTTGATCCTACCCCCTGCCCCTGGGTAGGAAACATGTTACTATGCTGAGAAATTACAAGTAGAACTCTGATGAAATGATACTTTATTACTTGCTCAATCAATTGGAAATGAAAAAATGAAATGACCTTTGAACAGTTTCTGATATTAATCCTGCATCTAGATGTTCATCTCCCATATTATCTCCTTTGCTAACCTCGTCTCCCGAATTATCTAAATGATGAAGTTCTTAGACCTATGTGTTTAGATAAAGTAATTCATGTCTGATCTAAGAACTATCACCACTGAGATAATATGGGAGATGAACTCCGCAATTTCGGAATACATAACAAAGTTGTATTTCAGCTTCTTTCTATCTTTAAGTAGTAGCTGGCCTTCTGTGGCTTTCTCAAGCGTCTTTGTGCAAACCATTGTTTTTTTAATACTTTTACGTTTCCAATTCACTCATGAATTTTAGCTTTCTATTGATACTTTTCTTCCTCATCAAGAAGGGATCACGTGGAAAAGCTTACAACTATAGCAGGTTTAAAATACTAAAAGATGTCCCAGTCCATCAGTTGGTAAAGTTACATGACCCTCAAGGAAAAAGTTGAAATATATTGGAGAATACCTGGAAATCTAATGAATGCTGGTTTCAAATCCTTAATCATTCCAAAGAGATCTTTCCTGAAGCCATGCCCCTGTGCCAAGAAAATTGCCACAAATAACATTCATTAAATGAATACAGCTAATGCCCCTACAAAGATGAAAGATAAGAAAGAAAATAATTGGAAATAAAATCATGCTCGTTGACAAAGAAGGATCGTTAGAGTAATACAGAATTGTTGGGTATGTAATGACAAGTAATGAGAAGGAAAAAACCAGTCGCAATAACTTGTAAACTTTATCTGCATTGACAAACTTTACATATTATTAGTCAATAATGCTTATATGGTCAACAAGTTCTAATTTATTCCAAATGTAAAACCTAATAACATCCTCGAAGTATTGATTAGAGGATTCATAGAGCAGTTTATTTGGGATTATAGCATTATATGGTCGACAAGTTCTAATTTATTCCAAATGTAAAACCTAATAACATCCTCGAAGTATTGATTTAGAGGATTCATATAACAGTTTATTTGGGATTATGGCATAGTCTATTGTTTGATACAAAACCTAACGATATCACAACAGATGCATTTAAGAATACTGCACAGATGTAATTATATTTTGGTATCCATTTCTACAGATATATAACTGAAGCTGGCCACACATTTTGTATGTCATAAACAAGAAGAGAATTTGGGAATCCTTTAGAAGCTTTGGCTCAAAAAACATGCCATTAAGTCAGCCAGCTGTGCTAAAACCACTCTCTCCTTGATTAACACGAGTGTTTTCTGAATGGCTACAAGAAAGCTCTAAACGACTCACCTTGTACGTGTCAGTAGGCATTAATGACACTTGATCAAACCATATAACACCTTTCTTAGATGATCTCAATTCCAGTCTTGAATTGGGATCTGTTCCTGTTGCTTCTAACAAAATTTCCACCTTTGTCCAACTCAAAACATTAGCCTCTCTGCAAAGAGCATCTTGAATGAATTGTGTGCAAGAAGCAAACTTTAAAAGCATGGAAAATAAAGACAACTAGACATCTACTTACACTATGTTGGCAGTAGCCAGCTTTTGCAATCCATTTGAACCAGTTAAAGCTACAGATACATTGATTGATTCGTCTGAATGAACATAAAGCACTAGCTTGTAACTCTTTCCCTGCTCAATATTCTGCAAGAAAAGATAAAATGTGGATAATAAATACAGAACATGCACCAAAATACACAAAGAAGGACGGGTAGATCAGTATCCAGTTTGACTGTAATTTTGATTGAAATCTAAATAAGACTTAAGGATACAAATGAAGGAAAACTAATATGCTCTTAGTATTATGGAATATAGAAAGGTGAATCCTTGAGAGAAGCAAGACACACAAAGAATGTTTCAGTCAAGCATTAAGAGCACCATACCATGCCCCAGAATCCTGGATTGTAGATGCCAACTCCTCCATCTGGACAGATATTGGCACCTGTATGGTCACATAGCACCTGCACTCGAACTGCAATTTTATTCCGATCAAAGCATGATGAACGGTCTGTTGATACAATCACTGAGGATTCGTCTCCAATGATAGACCAAGGATCAATATTTGACGGTACATTTGGGCCTCCAGCTTCAAAACCTGAGGTTTGAAGAAAACAAGCACTTGAATAACATAAAATTCAAGAATATATAGGAAGCAAAACTCTTATTACAAAAATATGGATAGCAATTTCGCATTATTTGCCTAATCAGTATATTAGTATATTCATCATAGTACTATATCAGTCAAAAAAAAGCCTCTTGGACCCCAGTAGTATACAAAATATAAAACCGCCAAGTTAATATTCACCTATGAAGAAAAATTTTGTACGGGAAAAGTAATAATGACTATCCAAGATACAAGATGTCACAAAATCATGTAATGGTTGTCTCTAATTTTCTGCTTGAGCAACCCAAATGTAATAGTTCATCCTTTCCAGTATATGAATCTTGCTTGTCCTTTCTTTTCTTCTCTTTTTAGCCCCCCC
>JBCEWC010002163.1:0-36047 GCA_038996855.1 Solanum aculeatissimum
CCAAATTTCAACCATGACTAGTATAACATCATACAAGATCAACTATAAGGAGTTTCGAAAATTTTTGGGTTGTTACAATTGGGTCAAAAAGGGACATACATGTGCACCTAATCGCCAGTCTCTGTCTATGTCTTAGGTTGTCTCCCAAGTAGCACTTGATTTAGTGTCGTGGTATGACCTAGGCTACTTGGTTACTCAGACTTCACCAAGTGTCCATGCTTCCGTTGTCTACACTTCCTTAGCATTGCCAAGGTATTGTTTGATCCTTTGGCCATTTACTTTGAATCTCATGCCATCTTTCTTCTCTAACTCAATAGCCCTATAGTTGAAAACAATTGTAACTTTAAACGGACCCAACCATCTGGACTTGAGTTTTCCAGGAAACAACTTCAACCTAGAGTTATATAATAAAACCAAGACTCCTGGTGCAAATTGGCGATGCTCAATACGATGATCATGTTACAGCTTCATCCAGTGCTTGTATAGGGCTGAGCTCTCATATACCCTCAAACAGAACTCATCAAGTTTGTTGAGTTGGCTCAGCCTTGAATTTGCTGCATAATTCCAATCCAGATTTAGCTTCTTGAGAGCCCATATCGCCTTGTGCTCAATCTCTACAGGTAAGTGACGAGTTTTACCAAAGACAAGTTGGTAAGGAGACATACCTATAGGAGTTTTAAGTGGGTTCAGGTATGCCCATAATGCATCATCAAGCTTTCGTGACCAATCTATTCATTTAACATTTACAGTGTTGGATAGAATTTGTTTAATCTCCCTATTGGATACCTCAACTTGCCCACTTTTCTGAGGATGGTAAGGCATTCCACTCTATGTTTCACTCGATACTTCTCAAGGAGAGCTTTGAACAACCAATTGTAAAAATGGGAGCCTCCATCCCTGGTGAGTGCCCGAGGAGTGCCAAATTGAAAAATATGTTTCTTTTTAGGAACGCTGTGACACTTTTACCTTCATTAATGGGAAGTACCACTGCCTATACCCATTTTGAGACATAGTCCACAACAACCAAAATATACTTATTTCCAAATGAACTGACGAATGGCCTCATGAATTCTATCCCCCAAACATCGAACAACTCAATCACCATGATGGGATTTAAGGGGAGATCATGCTTTCTTGAAACACCCCCCTCTCTCTACCACTTGTCACAAAGTTTAGCATAGTCATCAGCATCTTGGTGGATGGTTGTCCAATAGTAGCCACACTGTAAGATTTTATGTGTTTTCGTGATTCCACTATGATGCCTACCGACCAATGACGAATGATAAGCCTCCAAAATGCTTATCATTCTGACTTTGTAACACACAAACGAATATTCCCATCTGCACAAGCACGAAACAAAAATGGGTCAACCTAAAAAAACTCTTTCACGTCAGACATAAACTTACAGTGCAGTAAGAAGTCAAATCCAATGGCACAACATCATTAACTAAGTAGTTTCCATAATCTGTGAACCATGGTCAAATCATGAGATATTTCCAATACTCTATCATCAGGGAATAAATCATCAATCTCCACCCCATCTTTGAACTTTGCCATCGCCTCATCTTCAAGTCTGGATTGGTGGTTTGCAATCTGATTCTCGGTCCCCTGTATATCAATCAGCTCAAAATAAAACTCTTGGAGAAGAAGTACACATCAAATATAACTTGGTTTTGTGTCCTTTTTCACCATCAAGTACCGCATTGCTGAGTGGTTAGTATGTATAATGACTTTTGTGCCCAAAAGGTATGACCTGAACTTCTCGAATACAAATACCACTGCAAGTAATTCCTTCTCTATGACAGTGTAGTTTTTCTGTGTTGCATTTAGGGCTTTACTAGCATAACAAATGGGATGAAGAATTTTTGCTCATAGTTGTCCAAATTCCACACCAAGTGAAACCCCACTTGTATTACACATAATCTCGAAAAGTTGATTCCAATCTGGAGTAACAATGATAGGAGTTCATATCAACCTCTACTTCAACCCTTCAAATGCTTTTAAACATGCATCATCAAATACAAACTTAACATCCTTCTCAAGTACTTTGTGTAACTGATGTGCGATCTTTGAGAAGTCCATTATGAACCGTTTGTAGAAGCCTGGATGCCCTAAGAAACTCCTCACACCTTTTACAGAGATAGGTGGAGAAAGCTTCTTAATAAACTCAACTTTGGCTCTATCAACTTTTATACTGTTGATAAAGATCTTGTGCCCCAACACAATGCCTTACTTCACCATGAAGTGACGTTTTTTCCAATTCAAAACAAGATAACATTCTTTACATCTCCAAAGCACATCATGCAAATACCTCAAGAAATCGTTGAATGGATCTCTAACCATACTGAAGTCATCCATGAACACCTCAATAGTGTCCTCCACCATATCAGAGAAGATGGACATCATACATCTCTGGAATATGGTTGGTGCATTAAAAAATCCAAATAGCGACCTTTTGAATGTGAAGGTGCCATAAGGATATGTAAATGTAATCTTCTCTTAGTCCTCTGGAGCAATGGAAATCTAGTTGTAGCCCGAATAACCATCAAGAAAATAGTACCAGCACTTACCCCCTATGTAATCTAGCATCTAGTCCATGAACGACATAGGGAAGTGATCTTTCTCTATTGATGCATTGAGTTTGTGACAGTCCATTCAAACCCTCCAACCTATGATTGGTCTCATGGGAATCAACTCATTGCTAAAATTCAGAACAACACTAATACCTCCCTTTTTTGGAACATACAGGATCGGACTCACACATTCACTATCAGCGATCGAGTATACCATCCTCCCATCCAACCACTTAATGATTTCTTTGTACTTAATCTCTTGCTTTGGTAGGTTGAGACGTTGTTGGTGCTCAATGCATGGCATATAATCCTTGACAGGTTGAATTTTATGAGTGCATATGCCAGGTGGGATGCCAATGATGTTTGTAATCATCCACCCAATAGCCATTTTGAAACGCTTGAGTACCGAGGTCAATGCCTCCACTTGTTTGTCTTTAAGATCTACAACAATAATAACAGGCAAAGTATTGTTAGTACCCAAAATTACATACCTCAGATGGGCTTGAAGAGCCTTCAACTCAAGCACTGGTGACTCCTCAATGGATGGTCTAGTTAGTGGTGACTCTCGATTATTCAAGTCCAACTCAAGCTTGACTTTATTCCTAGAGAAACTAGGTGATCCCAGGGCCTTTATAGTCTCATGATAGTCTGGAATGGTGTCACTCTCGAAGTTCATAAAAATATCTTGAAGAGTATCGACACCTAAGCTTTCCTTAATCGGTACCTCTGGTTGCACCTCATCAATATTCTCAATAACAGAGACAACCTTCAGATTATTGGGTCTCTTCACGGACTGACAAAAATTAAAGACAACTTCTTCATTATTTAATTTGAACTTGAGTTAACCCAACTCCATATCCACTAGTGCTCGCCCAGTGGCTAGGAAGGGTCTTCCTAAAATAATTAGGACTTTGAACTCAACCTCGCAATCCAGAATCACAAAGTCTTCGAGGAATATGAACTTTTCCACTTTGACTAGAACATCATACAATATCCCTACAGGCTTCTTCACTATCCTGTCAGCCATCAACAACCGCATACTTATTGGTGTAGAGGCTTCCAAGCCCAAGTGCTTGAACACTGCAAAGGGCATTAAGTTGATGCTGGCTCCTAGGTCACATAATGCCTTTGCAATGTTGACATATCCAATAGCGCAGGGTATGGTGAATGCTCTAAGGTCCTCTTTCTTCTTCACTAAGGACCTTGTTGGGATAGAACCACAATGTTCAATCTCTTGAGAGATGTTTTGGCTCACCATCCTCTTCTTCGTCACTAGGTCCTTCATGAACTTCGCATACCCGAGCATTCTCTCCAATGCCTAAATAAAGGGAATGTTGATAGATAATTGCTTCAATAAGGAGATGAAGTTCTGAAACTTCCCCTCCTCGTCCTTCTTTTTGAGTCTCTGAGGAAAAGGAGGTGGAGGCCTAGGTATGGGGTTCAACTTCCTTGGGTAACAACTCCAATGCTCATCCCATCCTTGGATTTTCCATCCCTCGTCTCTGCATTCTTTCTCTCTACCATCTCCTTACGAACCACATCATCATCTACTGGCATCAGTAGGTCGATCATCTTCTTACCATCTCATGTTGTTACTTCCATGAATTATGCATCATTCTTTGGATTTTGCATTGTGTTTCTTGGCAGTGTACCCTTCTAGCACTAATTCAACTATGTAGACATCTGGCCAAATTATTGCTCTAACTGCTTAATATCTATAGAGTGAGACTCGATCTTCTGATTAATATTTGAGATATCAGCTTTCATTCCCTTTAAGGTCTCATCCGGTGTGTCATCCTTTGTTAACAACTTGTCAAACATCTCTTCAATGCATGACCTCCCAACCCTAGAATGATGATTGTGTAGTGGAACATATGCACCATTTATATACCCATCTCTGCGACCTCAATCACCATTTTTATCTTGTCCCATATTTCTATCATAATAACAACCTCGGTTGTTATCCATGTTTTATTTTCGACCTTCATTCATTTGATGTCACGACCCAAAATGGATCACGACTAAGAAAGAATGAAATAAAATACAAACCAACACAACAGAACATCAAATATCCCAAAACCTAGAGTCATGAGTACAAGATCATATGTAGTAGTGCAGAAGGTAAATACAACTGTCCCAAAATGAAATACAAGACTTTCTGATAGATCCGGATTCAAGTCTAGAAGAAAGAAGTAAAGAAAATTCCAAAGATCCACGGAAACTCGAAGTCATGAGCCTCACTGGTAGGATCTGGGTGGATGTAAAATATGCTCAATAAGAGTGAGTCAACTACATTTTGTCGGTCCCTGAACTCGATCTGCAAGGAGGGAACAAAGTAGGGGTGAGTACACCGAAATATACCCAATAGATTCAACCGACTGCGTAAGAGAAATTGAACAAGTAATGTAACAATGAAGAATCCTACACCTGCATAAAAAAGGGTTAGTACACAATAAATATATACATAAAGACTATGAAATCTCCCACACGTCCAGTATTACCACACCATAAGCAATGTATACATAATATATGGAATATCATCCAATCATGCATCAAGTGTCTCACAACCTTGCCACCTACTCGTGATCAAGGATACTGCAATGTCTCATCCTTGACACCTACTTACGGTCAAGGGGTATTACAATGTCTCATCTTTTCCCCCAACTTGCGATCAAGAGATTATAATGTATGAATCTCACCCTTGCCTCCTACTCGGGTCAAGGGGGTGGTACAATAGTGGAACATATTACCCTTGCCTCTTACTCGGGTCAAAGGGGTGGTACAATGCAACATGATACAAACACAAAATAGTAATGTCCATACAAATATGTATATAAATATGGACACATCATAATAAGAATAATACAGTATAAGTCTCATATAGAAAGGAAAATAATATCACGTGTCACAATCTATCATAATGTCTCAGATAATCATAACCATATAATTATCAAGTATATCAAAAGTACTGAACCTCACTCATCCCCACAATATAAACTTATCCTCATTATATCCAAGAAATAAGTATATCATAAGTATCGAACCTTACTCATCCCCAAGATGCATACAAATTATAATTATGTCCAAAGATCATATATAACACATAAACTAGACCTTACTCGTCCCCCACATACAAGTATAATCACCAATAAGTTATTATAATATTTCCCCAAATAATATCACAAGTCTTAGATTAACATAATAACATCTCACAAGATCTTAATCAACAAGTTTCCATCTCAGATTAACAATAGAATCATCACTACTCACAATTCGACTTGACCAAAATCACATTTCTATCAATATCTTATCCCATCAACATAACTACTCATAAATCAGTCTATATCTCACAATTACCACATAGAATGATCAATAACTCAAATTCAATCCCAATAAGGTTAGCCAAACCTACCTCAATGCTGAAATCACACTCGGACAAACTTTTGATCAACTCAAACCTCCAAACGATCCTCAAATCGACCAACCACTATGAAAATCATATACCACACGTCAGGAGGAGCATTTTTTATACCTATATTGGCATGAATTAAGCTTAGGGGTAAAATGATCAATTTTAGGGCTAAAATCCAGTTTCCAAATGTAGAAATTGACTTTAAAATTGAGTTCTATGCAAAATATTTAGAGTTCGTGGGTGAAAATTTCACTATAATCGAGTTTAAAATGAGTGATAAATTAACATTCAATGTTTATAAATTATAGTCTAAAAATCTCAATTTTGGACATTGAAAATCATCAATTTTAGGATAAAATCAAGATAAAACTTAAGAAAAATGATTCATATAATGCTAAAAACACTTACCCAGCAAAAATCTTCGAAAACCTTTCTCCAAAATCACCTTAAAAAGCTTGAAAGTTCAAAAATGGATTAAAAATGGTGACACCCAGGTTTTAAAACTGCTTAGTGAAACATTACTCCGCGATCGTGGATATAGGTCCGCAAACGCAGAGGTAATCTGCCACAATACCCTCGCGATCACGGAGCCCATCCCACGAACATTTAGCAAAAAAGGGGAGGGCCACTTACCACATGCGCACACTCCTTGAACATGGTACTTTTCCCACAAACACGAAGCACAGCAACATCTAGACCTCCACGAATGCGGAGAAGAAATGCACCTGCACCAGAAGACAGCACATACCAGCAAACCAAGTCCAATTCCCTACTCGGAACAGACCCCCGAAACTCATCCGAACTTAGAATTACATAAACTTTATATATATCCATATAAACAATAATGATTCGGACTCAACGAAATCATCATAAATTGATTTTTAAGGCCTTCCCTTCATATTTACCAATTCAAGTCAATAAAATAAGTTTAAAATCCAGAATACCAAAACTGCCCTCGACAACTCCAAAAATTATTTTGAAACCATTTACAGCATTAGTTTCACCATCCGAGATTAATGGAACTATCGGAATTCTGATCCGAGCTTCCAAAGTCTGAATGTTGACCAAAGTCAAAGTTTGATCTCAAAAATGACTAAAATCATAACTTTAGGCCTAAAAACCTCTATTTAACTCCAAATTCAGTTATGTAACTTCTCGTAGACCAATTTCACTATTTCAGAGCTAATAAAATTGACGAATTTCCGATATGACACCAGAAACTTAGAATGGTACAAAAATTTACTTTTCTCAATAACTTAAGCTCCCCAAAAGTGTCAAAACTCATACTTAACATTTTAAATATCTGAAATTTAGTTTTAATCATTCAAATAGTTCAAAATAGGCCCAAAGCAACTTATAGGAGGGTAAAACATAAATTTTCACAGATAAGGCCAAAAATGACCAACCATGTCATTACATAATTCACTACTAAAAATTCATCCTCGAACATAAGAAAAGAGAAGTACCCAAAGCCTCAAAAAGGTTGGGATGTCTAGCCCGCATATCCGACTCCAACTCCCAAGTAGCCTCATCAACAGAATGGTATCGCCACTAAACCATCACAGAAGGTGTATCTTTGGATGTCAATCCCAAAACCTGCATGTCCAATATAGATATAGGCTCCTCCTCAAAGGAAAATTCTAGACCCAACTAAACAGAATCATAAGAAATCACATGGGACGTATCAGGAAAGTACTAGCGGAGCATAGAAACAGGAAAAACATAGGATAAACAAATGACAATCTCGGTGGTAATGCCAGCTCATAGGAAACCTCACCAACTTTCCTCAGAATCTTAAATGGACCAATGAATCTGCGACTGAGCTAACCCCTCTTCCCAAATCTCATCACACCCTTCATGGGTAAAATCTTCAGCCATACACTGTCACCAACAAAGAACTCTAGAGGTCTAGTCCTCCGATCAACATAACTCTTTTGGAGACTCTAAGCTATCAAAAGTCAACCCTGAGCGATGTACTAACTGAGCCATATACTTTACACCTCCTTTTTGAAGGTTAAAGCGATTGTTGTTAAGTAATATAACCTAAACAAGGTTAGGGTCGAACCCACAAGGAATATAGTAGACTTTAGGATAATATAAAGCAATTTGCGACGATTAACTTACTTTTCTCCCAAAAGGGGGGTTTATGATTTTACAAAAAGTAAACCTATACTAGTGCAAGTGTTGTAGAATCAGTAGAAGAAGTAACTAGGGCATTATGTTCCCCATGATTTCCTAACTTGATATTACTAGATAATCGCAATCTTTTCTAGTGTGTAGCATGCAGAATGGTAAGTTAAGTTTACCAAACCCTTTAATCCAAGTGAGATGTAAATATCACTAAGTGATTTGATCCATCTCCATAGTGTGACATTACTAACCTTTACCTAATGTTCCAGTACAACCTCTCCTCGATCTAGTTTGGTTGATTAGACAAGAAAACATCAATTGAATCCTGTTAATTATTCTCTTTTCCTATTCATTAATACATTGATCCAGTCAGTAACACTAGGTGAGTTCTAATGTTGGCCACCCAATAAAAAGCAATTAAAATGAAGAGAAATAATTAATTCTTGCATGCACGCCTTCCAAGAATTACGAATTATCCAGTTTTATCTTATTAGTTATTCATGGTTCCCACAACTCTAGTTATTGATTTAGCTAAGCATAATAAGGGTAGATAAGTTAATCATATTAAATAATAGCATAATCAATCACTTACGATGATAACGTTAAAGAACAAGAAATCTCAATCTTCTAGAAATCACAATGCTATGGAATTAATGTAAAAAATTACACAAAGAGAGTTTCTCAAGTCTCTTTCTATCATTTTACCTCTCTCCTTACATAAAAGAAACCTAAAAACTTATTTATATTAAGTAAAAATCAAATACAAAATAAAATAGGAAAAATGAGTCGGCAGGCTCCACGAAAGGGTTTACGGGTCGTACCGGATTCCACGGCCCATACCGGAGCTTCATAGACTTCAACTTTGGAAACTGGCCTCAATTCCACGAGATCTTCCTACGGCCATATTCAAACTTATCGCCCGTATAGGGATTCATTTGAGTCATTGCTTGAAACTATTCATCTCTGATCCTCAAGGCACGAGACTATTTCATGACCCATATAGACTTCTACAAATCATTTGTTCTATCGTGGACTAATTATCTTAGAATAGGCCCTTTACTGGATTTTGCCACGAAACCACTCTACGGCTCATGGACGTCTCCACGACCCGTAGTGGGTCTCATATTTCATCAAAAAGCTACAATTCTACAGACTTCATCCCAAAACCATGCCAATACTATAATCTTGCAAAATAAACATGAAAACACATCAAACCCATAAATATCATTTTGAGAACACACAAAATCCTAAGTTTTAAGCATCAAAAGTGTTGTATTTCGATAGCACATCAACACCCCTAACTTAAAATTATTGTTTGTCCTCAAGCGATAAACTCAATCTACTTAAACAGTATAGTAACACACAGACCTTAATCAACTGGCATACATTATCTCAAAATCAAGCTTTGACACCCAAAACAACACATATATCAAATATTCAACAAACAACTCAATGCATATCAATACATGGGACAATGCATCTATGACAGGCAAGGTAATCACAGATAAGCAACAATCACTGAACTAGCCTAGAATCAACAGTGTAACGCAAGTTCCATCACACAAAGAAGTCTCATATCCCACTCATAATAGTATTTTTAGATTTAATGTTTGGGATTACACAAAAATCACTCACTCTCTCAACAGATATTCAAACATTGTGCTCAATAACATATGCTTTCCCCTATACTCACGACTATGACCTTTGACTACTTGGATTAGGATTACTATAGGACTTTCTTGTCTTATATTATAGGATCAGGGGCTTTGGTATGATGTTTTGGGAACATAGTGACTAAAGGCCCTTCTTGATACTGTGTTTTCTACACTTTTGCCCTACCAACACTGATATTTCTCACTTCTTCTCCCCTTCTCGTATTTCAAGCTTTTTTGGGTACCTTATTCTAGTTCTTAGCTCATTGCCTTTTATTTTTCACATTCTCTTTCTTTTTAGCTCATTATTAAGGCATTTTTCATCTTTTTTGGCACCCATAGCACATTTTTCACTTATTTTGTGAATCACTAACTTCCACCCAATTTATTATGACCTCCCTTACACTAGTCACCCTCAACTTAGGCTTTTCGCCTGAGTTGAGGTGCACAATATCCAACCTACAAACCAAGGTCACTTTTGGTAGCCTCCCTCAACTTAAGTTTTTTGTCTCAATCATGGTACACAATGTTCAAGGAAGGACCAGGGCAAATTTTAGGATTTCACAATCAACAAGGCTTGGTTACTTAGGTGTCTACAAAGAAAAAAGGTATATACATGGCTCAAATATTCGGATTAAGGGATATATTAAGCATTAGGTTGGTTATTTAGGCTAAGTGAACTAATATGAACAACGGCCTAAGATCCTTTTCTAACCAACTAACCTATAGTCTAAGTCAGAGTAACAGGGAAAGTTATAAATTAAAACACAGTATGAGAATCATGTAAATAAGATCACACACATGGCACTGATTACACTATCAACTCAGACTCTCAGACCATGCTTTTTATCAAAGTTATACCTCACTTATCAAAACAAGTACTATCAATTAATCAAGATCACATGGATGTTAACAAGACTACCTACAAACAAAAAAATTTGGTAGGTATCATTGTTTTCAATAAAAATAAACATATGTCATAGACTTCAGTACAATATGCTACTAATACTACCTACACATCCTAAACATGTCGGTTCAATAGACAGTAAATGTCCTTCGGGAAAGAATACAGGCTAGAAAACCCCTCAGACACTACAATTAGGATAGTTATAGGTCATAGCTACTCAAACTTCACTATGGACTATAACTACCCACACCCTATAAAAAAAAGATGTGTGTTACCTTCAAGGCACATAATATAATAGAATCAAAGCATAGGGGTCAAAAACATACCTGGATGCCTAAATGTCAGTGTGCTTGGGTTGCCTCCCTCCCAAGTAGCACCTAATTTATTGTCACGGCACGATATAGACCCCTTGGTTACTTAGGTTTCACCAAAATTCTATGTTTCTACTGTCCTCACTTCCTCATCATTGCCAAAATATTATTTGACCCTTTGACCATTGTTTTTAAATCTCGTGCCATTCTTCTTTTTCAACTTAACAGTCCCATGGTTGAAAAAACATGCTACCTTGAATGGACCCAACCATCTGGACTTGATTTTCCTAGGAAATAACTTTAGCCTGGAGTTGTATAATAGAACTAACTCTCCTGGTGCAAACTAGTGATGTTTAATGCGACGGTCATACTGTAACTTCATTATTTTCTTGTATAGGTCTAAGCTCTCATATGAATTTAAATGAAACTCATCAAGTTCATTGAGTTGGTTTAGCCTTGAGTTTGCAGCATCCTCCCAATCTAGGTTCCATTTCTTGAGCACCTACATTTCCTTATACTCGAGCTCGAACGGTAAGTGGCATGTCTTATCAAAAACCAGCTGATATGGAGACATTCCTATAGGGGTCTTAAATGTTATCCAGTATGCCCATAATACATCATCAAGCCTCTGCGACCAGTGTGTCCAGTTTGCATTCACAGTTTTGGATAATATCTATTAAATCTCCCTGTTGGACAACTCCACCTGTCCACTTGTCTAGGGATGGTAAGGTGTTGCCACTTTATGTTTTACTCCATATTTCTCCAGAAGATCTTTAAATAACCGATTGCAAAAATGGGAATCTTTGTCACTGATAATTGCTCGGGTAGTGCCAAACCAAAAGAATATATTCTTCTTGAGGAATGTTGTGACACTTTTCCTTCATTGTTAGGAAGTGCAACTGCTTACACCCATTTAGAGATGTAGTCAAAAGAAACCAATATATATTTGTTCCCATAAGAACAGATGAACGGCCCCATGAAGTTTATCCCCCAAACATCAAACAACTTGATTACCATAATGGGGTTTAGTGGGAGCTCATTCTTCTGAGTAACACCGGCTTCTCTCTCGCACTTATCACATGCCTTGGCGTAGTCGTAGGCATTTTGTTGGATGGTTGGCCAATAATAGTCACACTATAGGATCTTATGTATTGTCTAGATTCCACTGTGATTCCCTCTTACTAAGGATGAGTGGCATTCCTCTAGGATACTCATCATCTCTATCTCAGGGACGCAATGATGAATAATCCCATATGCACATATGCGAAACAAATATGGGTCATCCCAAAAAATCTTCCTCACATCTGACATAAACTTGTGGTGCTGGTGGGTAGTTAAGTCTGGTGGTACAATGTCACTGACCAAATAGTTTGTGTAGTCTACAAACCAAGGTATCAAGTCCTGGGATGTTGTCAGCGCTCTCTCATTAGGGAATGAAACATCAATCTCTACCCCGACATCAAACTTTTCCATGGCCTCGTCCTCTAATCTGTATAAGTGATCTGTAACTTGATTTTCTATCCCTTTTCTGTCAATCACGTCAAAGTCAAAATCTTAAAGAAGGAGTACTCATTGAATCAACCCTAGTTTTTCATCCCTCTTCCTCATTAAGTACCGCAATGCTGAATGATCAGTATGTACAATGACTTTGGTCCCCAAAAGATAAGACCTAAATTTCTCAAATGCAAAGACCACTGCAAGTAACTTCTGCTCCGTGATAGTGTATTTTTTTGTGCTGCATTTAGGGCTATACTGGCATAATATATGAGATGTAAGATCTTCTCTCTATATTGTCCCAATACCACACCAAGTTCGACCCCACTTGTATCACACATGATCTCGAAGGGCTTTGACCAGTCTGAAGCGATAATAATAGGAGTTGATATCAACTTCTTCTTCAACCCTTTGAACGCTCTCAAGCATGTGTCATCAGATACGAACTTAGTCTTCTTCTTAAAAAATTTACACAGAGGGTGTGTAATCTTTGAGAAGTCCTTTATGAAGTGCCAATAGAATCATACGTGGCCTAGAAAGCTTCTCACACCTTTAACAGAGATGGATAGAGGAAGATTTTCAATCACCTCCACTTTAGATATGTCCATTTTAATACCTTTGGTAGAGATTATGTGCCCCAACACAATGCCTTCCTTCCCCATGAAGTGACACTATTCCCAATTTAGAATCAGATGGTGTTCTTCACATCTCTGAAGAACCATACGAAAATACTTCAAGCAATCTTCAAATGAGTCACCAACTACACTGAAGCCATCCATGAATACCTCAATTGTATCTTCCACCATGTCTGAGAAGATGGACATCATGCACCTCTGAAATATTGTTGGCGCATTGGATAGCCCAAATGGCATCCTTTTAAATGCAAAGGTGCCATAGGGACATGTGAAGGTTGTTTTCTCTTGGTCCTCTAGAGCAATGGAGATCTGATTGTAGCCCGAGTAACCATCAATAAAGTAGTACCAACCCTTTCCTGCCAAATGATCTAGCATCTGATCCATGAATGGCATCAGGAAGTGGTCCTTGTCCGTCGAGGCATTGAGCTTCCTATAGTCCATACATACCCTCCATCCTGTGACTGGTCATATGGAGATCAATTTATTGTTCACATTTGGGACCACGGTGATACCTCTCTTCTTTGAACACATTGGACCGGTCTTACCTATTCACTATAAGCAATTAGATATATTACACCTGCATACGACCACTGATGATTTCTTTGTGCATAACCTCTTACATGGGTGGGTTGAGGTGCCTTTGGTGTTCAACAATCAGCTTATAGCATTTGACCAGTTCAATTTTATGAGTGCATACCCATGGTGGGATGCCAATGATGTCGGTGATTGTCCATTCGATAGCCTTTTTTCATTGTTTGAGCACCATGATAAGCGCACTCACCTGTTCATACATCATGTCTACAGCAACAATGACAGGCAATGTGTTGTTAGCACCGAAAAACACATATCTCATATGAGCTAGAAGAACCCTCAATTCTAACACTGGTGGATCCTCGATAGATGGTCTCGTGGGTAGCGACTCCCAATTTTTCAAGTACAATTCAAGCTTAGCTTGACATCTAGGGAAACCAGATATTCCCAGGTCTTTTACTGTCTCCTCATAGTCCGGGATTCCGTCACTTTCAGAATTTATTAGTACTTCCTCCAAGGTGTCAACACCCAGCCTTTCTTCAATAGACACTTCTAGTTTCTCAATTTTAGCGTGGTTCAGCTCGATTTGGACTATCCTCCACAGCGTCATTTGGAGCTCAGGTTCAAACAGATTCAAGGAATTGCCTCGATTTCTAGTATTGTGCAGACACTACACTTGCACGCTAAAATAAAAAAAACAACAATAAACATAACATGAAGGAAATAAGGATTAACTCCCAAATTACTCGAATTAAATAAGTTTCATCATATTCCCCGATAACGGTGCCACAATACCTGATGTCGAATATGGTAGACTTTAGGATAATTCAAAGAAATTCATGATGATTAACCTATGTATCTCTCGAAGGGGGGAGGGTCATGATTTTGCAGAAAAGTAAACCTATACTAGCGAAAGTGTTGTAGAATTAGTAGAAAAAATAACTACGGCATTATGTTCCCCATGATTTCCTAACTCGGTATCACCAGATAATCACAATTCTTTCAAGTGTGTAGCATGCAGAACGATAAGTTAAGTTTACCAAACCCTTTGATGTAGGTGAGAGGTAAATATCACTACGTGATTTGATCCATCTCCATGGTGTGACATTTCTAACCCTTACCTATTGTTCCAATAAAACCTTCCCTTGATCCAGTTTGGTTGATTAGACGAGAAAATATCAATCGAATCCTATTAATTATTCTATTTTATTATTCATTACTACGTTGATCCAGTAGGTAACACTAGGCAAGTTCTAACGTTAGCCACCCATTAAAAGCAACTAAAACAAAGAGAAATAATCAATACATGCAAGCACACCTTCCAAGAATTACGAATTATCCAGTTTTACCTTATTAATTCTTCATGATTCCCACAACCCTAGTTGTGGATTTAGTTAAGCATAATTACGGTAGATGAATTAATCATGTTAAAGAATAGCATAATCAATCACTTATGATGATAAAGTTAAAGAGAAAGAAACTCAAATCTTCAAGAAATCACAATGCTATGGAATTAATGTAAAAATCACACAAAGAGAGCTTCTCAAGTCTCTTTCTGTCATTATACCTCTCTCCTTACATAAAAGAAACCTAAAAACCTATTTATATTAAGTAAAAACCAAATCTAAAATAAAATAGGAAAACTGAGTCGACAGGTTTAACAAAAGGGTTCGCATAGGATTTCACGGCCTGTATCGGGGCTTGCAGACTTCAACTTCAAAAATTGTCCCTCGAGTCCACGAGACCTTCCAATAGGCCGTATTGGAACTTACGACCCATATAGGGATTCATCTAAGCCATTGCCTGAAATTGTTCATCTCTAATCCTTAAGGCACGAGACCATTCCACGACCCGTATAAACTTTTACGGTTCGTCTGTTCTGTTATGGACTAATTATCTTAGAATGGGCCCTTCACTAGATTTTTCCATGAAACCACTCTATGGCTCATGGACTTCTCCACAGCCTGTAGAGGGTCTCGTATTTCATCAAAAAGCTACAATTCTGAAGACTTCACCCAAAAACCATGCCAACTCTTTAATCCTGCAAAACAAACATGAAAACACATCAAACCCATAAATATTGCTTTGAGAACACACAAAATCTTAAGTTTTAAGCATCAAAAGTGTTGTATTCTGATAGCACATCAGGGTCTGAAAAATATAAGTATAGGAATTGATAATCGGCTAACTTGTAACTTGTGAAAAATATAAGCACAGGAAATTCGTTCAAGAAAAATGCCTTTGTTGGGCTAGATGTTTGTACCGCTATAGCAATGGAAATCTTTCCATAGTGATTCTACCATGGCAAAAATCCTTCCACCATAGCGAAACAGGGTTGGGCAGAATCGCAGCTCAGTTTTTCATGTCTTCTCCTATTTTTAACTGTATTGTATTATATTAATTTGACTACTTCTCTTGTACTTAGACCTGAAACTCGGCTATAATGATTTTATATATAGCTAATAACCATGCGTACAATGTAAGAAAATTAGGAGTTAACATTCAACAATCCTCAAAATTAGTAGGGATAAAAGCAAGGAAGTGAATAATATTGTCTAATACATGCCCACTTGGGGATTGAGGACTTGAATCAATAAGCCAAAGGGGGAGGAGTATCCTAGTAGGGGATATTGCTCACCAAAAAGTATTCTAGGGTCAAAGTGGAGGGATCTTGTTGGGGGGAAATGCATGAGAAGATGGACTTGATAGTTTTCCACATCCAAGACAACAGACGGTCCCTCACCAGACTCTTCTTCTTCTCCTCCTAATTAAGCTAGCACTGGAGCATCTCAACCTCCTCCATTTAAAAGGCTAGGACTGAGGGCCCTACTTAACGATCCTCCATGGCCCTTTACACGGAAGATAAGTCCTTCTCCACGTGATTTCTAGTAAAAGGATCCTAGAACTAGAATGGTGGGTGCTCTATTCCTCCTCCTCATCAACCTCTTCAACTCAACCTTGTTGCTCTCTGTTCAATTTATATTCCTCCTTTTTCTTTCTAGGGTAAAACTCTTTTTGATCAAGAGAGGATGGAAGAGAGGATCTATGTGGAGAATATCTGTGGACTTATGAGTAGTACATTTTCCACCTTATATGTCACGGTAATTAGCCCTAGTAGAAAGAGTGCCTCTTGTTACCTCTATAGAAAATCTTTCATCTGATATGATTTGTGCCCTCACATTTACCTCAATTCCCCAGATAGCACAAGCTACCACTAATGCTCGAGGATAGGTCATATTAGTCTGGTTGCCCAACAGGTAAATCCTCTTGGACACTAGGCTTAGCCACCTCTTCTCGTCATTCGACCAATGGGTGCTAGTAATTCCCTCAGTAGTGGCCCAACACACCCAAATCTTGGACTCCTCATCCACCAGGGTATCCCGCAACCAAGCCAAGTCCATCTCCTTAAGTTTGGCATCAAAAGGATCTTAAAATCAATTGGCAGCTCTAATATTGCATTGATGAAAGTAGAGCTCAATGGGACATCTACCCTACAGATGTGAATGGAAGGGTGAGGATTATCCCAAAACACCATGGGGAGGATGGCATAAATCTCTGGCACTCATCCTTGTGTACAATAGGAGGGGCCTCCACAAATAACCATTCAAACTCCTTTAGTCTAGCATAAAAGGTTGGAGCTTTCTATGTCAGCCCTCATATCTAGAAACCCATCTTACAAAGAAACTTGTTATCTCACTAGTCACTGTATTTCTCTCGACTAGCATTCTTTGGAAATATGGCATGGGGAGAGTCAGCTTTGTACTTGTCATATATTGCTTGTAACTTGAAAACGTAGTTGAATGCATGTCAAAATCTTATGTAGTAAAATTAGTTCATGCATGGGAAAAGGGAAGTTTCTAGTGTGAGTTGAGAGGCCACTGGTTTGCAACATCGTGTATGGTACCAACATTCCACTATATCGAGGCCACAATAGCAGGAAGCAATTTCTCCATAGAAGCCTTCATCTGCCCCAGAAACTTTTGATGTCCTCATGACACCCATCGACCCAAACTCCACTTTCATGAAATTATTTGACAATTCAGTACTCCCAAAGTGTTCTAGTAGCAAAAATATTTAATAATCTAGAAATACAATTCCTAAATGAGGCTAAATCCTAAGAGTTTAGTCAAAAACACTATTCAACTTCCCCTACCTTTTTTAAGTTGTTTGGGCCTAATTCTTTCATAATCCTTATGCCTAGAACATTATTGAGACATTGTGGACATAAGGAAAAGGTCCATGTTGCATTATCACTTAGAAATCAAGTGACCCATTTGAAGTCATAGAATAAATATTCCTAAGCCTATCTGCTCTATTCATTCGTAGCATGCAATGATTTCTAAGTGAAAAAATGAGGTAAGCAGAGTAAAGGGTGAGACAATTACCTTAGATTTGACATTTGGAATTAAGTGGGTGAGAGTGTTTTGAGAGTTTGAGTATGTAACAAAACAATGAGAAACCCATTCCTTTTCTTATTATTTTCAACTGATCTATCTTGAATAGCTACAAGAACCCTCATCATGGCGGCCCCACCATAGTAGGATAGGGGTAACTGTAGTGGGATTGAGCTAGGAAGTCACTTCATTCGCGTTTAGTTTTGCTTTTCTCTTTGGTTCGGCCTATTCATGGGCCCCTTTCATGATTCTTAGGCCTCGAAATACTTGGTCCTCCATAGCTATAGTGAGTTGTACCTTGTTCAAAATGTTCTAATTGCTTCTTCGCTTATCATTCGAGGATGAACAAGGAGTAATTGATATCTGTTGTAATAAACCAGACTATCGTTATTGGGGTGGGACAAATTTCACAACTTAGGTTTCCCCTAGAATAGAGTTGACCCACCACAACAAGAATATTCCTGCCATAACGGTGTTGCCATGGTGGGATGATACTCGCCATAGCGTGATTGACAAACCAAAATTAAAAGACGTGAATCCTAAACTATCCTTTTTTTCTAGAATGCCTAAAATAGAAAAAGATTGTCGTAGAAACTCTCAGGAGGCTTCTCTAAGGTTGGGAAAAATTGGGAGAAGAGAAACTAGCGTAAGGGAAGCCTTAACCAAAAAAATTCAAGTTTGTCTTTCTCGTTTCACCACTAGAGCCAGGAATTATGTTGGAATCATGTATTTTTTGCTTGTTGCCCATGTAGACTAGGTTTTCCATCTTAAATAGTTATAAATCTATTCCTATCTCATAGCATGATGTAGATTAAAGGGAGATAAAATGCTTAGGCCTTCGGGTATGGAGTTTAATGAATAAGTGGGTGGTCATTGTTGTTAGGGTAGGAAAGTACTATGTGGGTTTGATTAATTGATGATTGACAGTAATAGTCTAGTCTTAGATTTGTGCTTAGTAAATCTTGCTAAGATAAGGGTTCATGATTAGTGTAGATGTATTTCCCGTGGATTGAATTTTATAATGTGTCAAGGGACTTCCTTGTGGGTTGGTAGGTGATGGTTTAATCTTTCCATTTGTATGATATGTGCATGTTAGATGATTGATAGTACTTTGTGCATGTAAGTAAAAAAAATGATGAAATAAACTAGGGTTGGTAAGTGAGCGAGTTGGGTCACATTTGGGCAAATCAAAATGGGTCAAGACTCATCCCAACTTCAATTTGCTTAGGTCAAATGGGTTGAGTAATGGATTGCAGAGTGGGTAAAGATCCAATCTGATCCAATTTTTACTACATAGTACTTATTTTCTTTGTTCTTTTATAATATTTTAGTACTTAATAAAATTATATTTTTCTTTGTTATGGCTATATAAAACATATCTAATTAAAAAAAAGATTTTCTAAAAATATTTTGACAAGATCTCTTTTGAGTCAATTTAGGTTCCATATCAACCCAATTTAAAATGGGTTGAAATGGCTTTGATTGATATAAGGTTGGGTTAATAAATGAATGGATTATTAATCCGTCCAAACTCAAACGGGTTAGGCTGATTGGGTTTAACTTTGTCATCTCTAAAATAAACTAATTAACAACCTGTTATGATTTAACTGCATGCAATAAAATATTACTTGAACTTGTCCAATTTGCATTATTTATTATGGATGTGATCATGATTGTGATTGTGTTTGTAGATCGAATATCACATTTTAACACATATATTATATTTAGATTGGGTATCACATTTTGATATATTTACTATATTTGGATCGTCTGTCACGGTCTAACACATTTATTATATTTGAATCAGGTGTCACCTTCTAACACATTTATTATAATTGGATTGAGTGTCACGTTTCAAAACATACTTTTTTGGGTTTGAGTCCCTTGAGAGGACTATATTTGTATTGCATTAAATTGATAACTTGAGACTGTATATGAGCATGAATTGTAAAACATTTTGTTATTTTAGTATGTGGATGTGATTACATGTGCAGTGAAAAGAGAAATGGATATAATTATAATTGATCATACCCATCCATATAATAATTGCCACACCAGAATCGAAAGCTAGAGTATTATTGAATTCCTTCTCATGGTGTTGTTATTATATGACTTTCTTATGAATTGGTTGCACATCTTTTATCTGGATACATTGTGTGTATTGTTATAGTTCCATGTACTCAAGCATGGGGGTGGCACGTGACTAAGGAGAGAGTGAATATGGATTATTAAATAATAAATTGACGAGTTAAATTCAGATTATAATCAGTACCATTGTTATGTGTGTTAATGGAAACCTTGAAAGGAAGCTCGAGTTTCTGCCCTCGAGAAATCTCACTAAGGTGGGGCCTCCATAGTCGGATAGATCTTGCCATGACAGGTCAGAAATTGGTAGAGAGTGAAAAGGCTTAAATCACTTCGACATGGCCATTTGTGCGTTAGGTTAGGTCCTGATTGCACCAAAGTTGGCAGCGGGATATTAAAAAGGTTGGTATCATATTACCTATTAGTGGTATTTCAGATTAAAAGGATGGTAAAAGTATGTAGTAAGAGAGACGGGATAGGGCATATTATTCCTGTATGTTTCTTCTGACCATTTGTTTATATTGTGTGGTGGATTTTAGCTAGCCGATGATGTCTACCAGTACGTTTTGTTTGTATTGATGCTACTTTTGCTATACCTTTTGAAATAGTTTGGTTATAGGATCGATGGTTTCTCTTAGGTGAAGACAAAAATGATCTCCAACAGTTTCTACTTTTCCTTCTCTATGGTGGGAATTGTCTCATTATTGTATTTCATATTGTATTCTTAGAAGCTCTTGTACCTATTTAGACTAAAATCCTCGGGGGTGTTAGATGTCTTTTCAAAAGTTTTAAATTTTCCTCAAACTTGAGATTTGGTAATAAAATGATTTCTTCCGCATTAGTCTATGACTCTTTACTTTCCACATAAATGAATTAATTAGAAATTTAGATTTCTCCTATCTAGGTGTTAGAGTAGGTACTTGCACGGCTCGATAGGTTGGATCGTGATATTAAGTATGCACCGGTACATTCATTACATAAGAGGAGATACCACTCAGATACATATATTCAATATCAATTATAAACTCATGCATTCATCACCTATCGAATTGACGAGCACCCATTAGCAGATTGATTATCCTTTGAATTGGGTGCCCCAAAATTATAATTTCTTAATACAACATTGCTAATGTAGATATAATCAATCAGTTTTGGAATGAAGAAAAAGGAAGAGAATTGACGAGCGCCTGTTAAAGTACAATTTGCTCCAAAATTATAATTTCTTGATTTAACAATGTTAATGTTGTTATAATCAATCAAAATGACTTAATTATATCAACTTCCAGTTTTACTTATAGTTTGTAACTCTTAAGAACCAACTTGAAATTCATATGTTCAACATTACCTCATATTGAGTCAAAATTAGTCATTTTGATATGATACATAATTTTACAGTTAAGTGACTAATCACTTCAATTTAATATTACCTCCATTTAGATTTATTTGTCAAATTTTAATTTGACATACTAATTTTTAAAAAATTATTGGCATAGTGAATTTATTATTTTATCATTATTAATTAATAGGGTTTTAAACATATTTATTCGCTACATTTTATAAAAATATTAACTCAATATTAATAAATTAAGAATATAATAGGAATAAAAATTGTCCTATATTAATTTATCAAAAATAACTAATAAAAATAAAAATTAGATTTAAAAAACATTTCACAATTAAATTCAAACGAAAGGAATAAAAAATGAATATAATTTTATGACTTCAATATCAGTGCATAAAATTCTGTGAGAATATACGAATCAACCTTTTAATTTTGAGATACTTCCTCGAGACTATTTTATTTGCTTCGTCTTTTATTTATATGAAATGTATTTTGCCTATCATATTTTTATTTATTATTTTTAATTATTAAAATGTGAATTTATCTTCAAAAGGTTTTTTTTTCTTTAATCTCTCTTCAATAAATTAAAAAAGAGTAATTAATTTAAGAAATCACAATATTAAAATATGTATATGTATATGTATTCTTTATTTAGATTTTTTTATACTAATAGTCATTGTTATTGCTTAGATTTTTTATGCTAATGGTCAATGTTTATTACTTCCCATAATAATAATTACTAAGAGCAAATAAGAATAATATACTAAATAATATCTTGATTTTTTAAAATAATAATTTTTAAAATTATATATTTTAGTGAGGTCGACGACAAGTAAATTAGTCTGAATACGGTAATATGGATCATCATAAGTTTGATTCATTAAATTTTTAATAGATATTTGCGTTCTTATATCACTAGTCGTTCTTTGGGATTAATGACATTAATTGTTAATTATTTAAAAAAAAACTATTTAAAAAAAAAGTAATTTTCTCTATTGATTAATTTATATACAAGCTATATATATATATATATATATATCAAAAAATGTTAGGTCCGCCTATGTGGTACTCTCACATAATTCTAATTTATTTTTTTCTTAATTAGTTCAATATTTTAAAAATCAATTAAATAGTTCAACAAAAGTTTTAAAAATCCAAAATGCATCATTTTTAATTAAATAGTACTTCAACCTATAAAATCATTCCAAAAAATCACAACTATTCAAAAAAAATCCTTCCAAAAAAATCATAATCCTTAAAAAAATAATAATAATAATAACTCTTTAAAAAAGTCATAACTCCTCCAAAAAGTCACAAGCTCTCGTAAAATCTATAATCCTCCGATATGAAAAATTGACACTGATCGAAATGGCGAGAGGAAGGAAGAAGAAAGAAATTACTATACCAGTAACACCAATGATGGGCCATGGGGAAGACAGATCTAGAAAACCCACAGGGATCCAAGAGCAAGATAGCGATGGAAAAGTGGTTGGCCCTTCCTACCAAAGAGGCGATATCGATTAAAAAGGGGCAAACCTGGAAAAAGCGGAGAGAACAAATCTACTGCTGAACCAAGTGGAAAGCAACCAGAAAAAATGGTGGAGAGTCTGATAGGAGTTGAAGCACCAGATGAGACAGAGGAACCAGTTAAGAAATGGGCAAATTTTTTTTTATAACAATCGACTATTTGCTAAAGGTATGAGTCTGAAGTATATTAATCCTGCTGTGAAGAATGGATGATAGGAATGAATTGTTATACTCTACACCACATATGTTGAACAATAAACCTATTATCATGAAGGTATGGAGTGTTAAGTTTAACATCAGTAAAGAGGTTTTATAAACAATGCCAATTTGGGTTAAATATCTCAATTTGCCTCTGAATTACTGGAATATGAATTCACTAAGCAGAATTAGTGATGGGTTGGGGAACCACTGTATGTTGATAAGTGTACTATAAAAGTTGACAGAATATCTTTTTCAAGAATTCTAATTGAAATGGATGTTTCTAGGGAGCTACCAAAGAAGCTCAAGGTTGAAGATCCAAATGGGAAAGTCTTTGAATAGATAGTACAATACGAATAGATTCCAGAATATTGTATCAAATTTCTGCAAGTAGGACACAAATGCCAAATAGAGTGAAGGAACATATGGCAAGTAGAGTTACTCAAAAAGTAGCGCAAGAGTGGAAATAGCAAGAAAATTATGAATATTCAGACAGAGGTAGAATCTGATTATTGTGGGATCCTCATCAGATCAACTACGCAATCATGAATAAATCTGATCAGTATATTCAAAGAAGAGTGGAAGTAAAGGGAAATAATATGTCATTCAATTTGGTAGCAGTTTATGGGTTGCATACTATCAAGGCTCTAGTCAAGCTCTGGGAAGATCTAGAAACTTTGGTCTCAAATACAGAGAAACCACTAATTTGTATAGGAGATTTCAATGTTGTTCTATCAGGTGAAAACAGAATCCTAGACAATCTAGTACATGAGGCTGAGATAAGGGACTTTAGTGACTTAATGATTGATAATGGTATGACAGAATTGAAGGCAATAGGAAAAGCTTATACTTGGTCCAATGGTCGTACTTGTAGCAAGATAGATAGAGTTATAGTGAATATTGAATGGATGTTAAGCATGGAGCAACAGGAAATCACCATTATGGAACCAGGACTATCTGATCATTCTCCTTTGAGTTTGGAGTTAGACAGAACTAAAAATAGCAAGCACACGACCTTTAAGTTCTTCAATTGTATAGTTGAGCATCCTGAGTTTCTACAAAAGGTTGAAGAAGCATGAAGTAGTGAAAATCAAAAGAACTTGCAGACAATATGGCAAAAGCTCAAGAAAGTGAAAATATGTCTCAAGCAACTTAATAATAATGAATTCAAAGGGGTGAATAGCAGAGTGGCTAAACTAATGGATCTACAAGAGATCCAAGAAATCATGAAGGATCCGTTAGTAGTAATACCTACCAGATAACATGAAAAAGAGATACAAATACAACTAGAAAAGTGGAGTCTGATTGAGGAAAGTATCATGCAACAAAAATCCAAAGTACAATGGTTGAAACTAGGAGATGCTAACACTGCTTATTTCTATTCACACATGAAGAACCGAGTGGCCCAAAACACAATCAACAATCTGTGAGTATTAATGGATGTAAAGCCCAGACATAGTATGAACTGGAACATGAAGTAATATCATTTTATGAGAATTTACTTGGCAAGGCAACTCAGAATCAACCTTGTGTCAATATCACTGTTATGAGAAATGGCAACATGTTAAATAGAGAATAATAATTGTTTTTAGCTGCAAAAGTGAATAAGGAGGAGATAGAGTTGGCACTTGATGGTATCTGTCATAGGAAGGCTCCTGGTCATGATAGTTTTAATGTTTATTTCTTCAAAAAGACATGGCCAATTATAAGAGCAGATGTTATTCAAGCCGTGCTAAATTATTTTAAAACAAAAAATATGTATCCACCCATCAATTGTACAATGGTGACTCTTATTCCAAAGGTTGCTAATCCTACAAAGATAGGGGAGTATAGACCTATCTCTTGCTGCACAACAATATACAAGATTATTTCTAAAGTCATCACAAATAGGCTACAAAAAGTAATGAACTCTATTGTTGATCCCAGCCAGTTAGCTTTCGTTCCGGGCAAAGCAATTAATGACAATATAATACTAAGTCATGAACTAATTAAGGGCTATGGAAGGAAAGGCATATTGGCCAGATGTATGCTCAAAGTAGATATGAGGAAGGCTTATGACTCAATTGAGTGGACATTTCTGGAACAAATCCTACATGAAATGAGGTTTCCTGAAGTTATGATAAAATGGATACTAAAATGTGTCACTTCTATAACCTATTCAGTCCTGGTCAATAGAAGGAATACAAAACCATTTCAAGCACAAAGAAGGGTAAGACAAGGAGATCCTCTATCATCTTTTTTTTTTGTGCTGGCTATGGATTATTTGACTAGGATATTGAGGAGTTTGCATACAAATCCTGAGTTCCATTATCATTCAAGATGCAAGAAATAGAGGATTATTCAATTCAGTTTTGTTGATGATCTATTGTTGTTCTGCAGAGGTGATAGTAAATCGGCTAAGAGCTTGTACAAATGTTTCCAATTTTTCTCTAAGTTCTCAAGGTTGATGGCAAATGAGGAGAAAAATAATGTTTATTTTGGAGGGGTGAAGCATGTGGTCCAAGAAGGAATTCTGCAAACACTATAATTTTTAAAAGTGATCTACCTTTCAGGTACCTGGGAGTTCCTCTGAGCACTAAAAGGATGTCTATTGTTCAATGCAAGCCTCTCATTGATAAAATGATGAGTAAGATTACTAATTGGACCACCAAGTTCCTATCCTATGCTAGAAGGGCTCAATTGGTTAAACTTGTTTTGTTCTCTATTCAAACTTTCTGGGCCCAAATCTTTGTTTTACCAAATAAGATCATACAAGCTGTTGAAAGAATTTGCAGGAAATTTATGTGGGCAGAAAATGTAGATGCCTGAGAGAAAGCACTTATAGCATGGGAAATATTGTGTTGGTCTAAGTTTGGTGGAGGACTGAATTTTATTGATCTTTATACATGGAATAATGTTGCAATAGGTAAATTATTGTGGAATTTATGCAAAAAGAAGGACAAGTTATGGATTGAATGGATACACAACTATTATGGTAAAGAGGGAATATGGGGTATGCAGGCTAAGCAAGCATCTTGGTTAGTTCAAATAATTTTCAAGACTCATAGGCATCTCCAAGCTGCTAGATATACGGAAGAAACACTGGTACAGATGAAACATTACTCCATTAAAAATGTGTATGATAAAATGAGAGGTGAAATGGAGAAAGCGGAATGGAGGAAACTTGCCTGGAACAACTATGGAATTCCTAAATGGTTGTTCATATTATACTTGACTTTAAATAGAAGACTTGCTAGACAATCCCACCTGCTTACTATGTCAGATATGAATAGATCATTTGTTCTTTGACTTCTCATTCACAGCTGAAGTATGGAACAAAATACTTGATTGGCAAGGGATACAAAGAACAGACATGTCATGGAGTCAGGAAATACAATGGGCAGTGACATTCATGAAGGGAAGGAATGCAGTAGCACAAGTTTACATGATGACATTGGTTGGCACTATATATCATCTATGAATGGAACGTAATCTTAGAGTATTTCAACAAAAACAGAGGACAATGGAAGCCATTATTAGACAAATTATGTGAGACGTTCATTGTAGAGGATCCCATCAAGTTAGCTTAGGAAAAAGGCTATGTGAACTTAATGTATATCCTTAGTTCTCACCTTTAAGTAGTGAAATTTGAGTTGTAATCCTAGCATGACTTGGTGTTTATACACAAGTATGTTGGCCTGTTGTTATGTAATGTTCACTTTGGTAAATAAAATCCAATTTTACCAACAAAAAAAAAGAAATAATATAATTAAATAAATATAATATAAAATATAAAAATATACTAAATTGATCTTTAAGTTGGGGGTATTATAGTAATCACTTTAGAAAAGTAGCAACCCTTCGAAAAAGTCACAACCCTTCGAAAAAGTCATAATCATTCGAAAAGTCACAACTCTTCGAAAAAGTCACAATCATTCAAAAAAGTCATAATCATTCGAAAAAGTCACAACTCCTCGAAAAAGTCACAATTTTTTTGAAAAAGTCATAACCCTTCGAAAAAGTCACAACCCTTTGGAAAAGTAACAATCATTCGAAAAAGTCACAACTCTTCGAAAAAGTCACAATTTTTACAAAAGTCATAACCTTTTGAAAAAGTCACAATTTTTGAAAAAGTCACAAACTTTCAAAAAATTCACAATCCTTCGACATGAAAATTTATATGTTTTCAATATAATATAATATAATATAATTAAATATAATCTAAAATATAAAATATATACTAAATTGATTTTTATGTTGGGGGTATTATATATAGTAATCTCTTTAGAAAAGTCACAACCCTTCGAAAAAGTCACAACTCTTCGAAAAACTCACAATCCTTCAAAAAAGTCACAACCCTTCGGAAAACTCAAAACCCTTTGAAAAAGTCACAACTTTTCGCAAAAGTTACAGCTCCTTGGAAAAGTCACAACCTTTCAAAAAATTCATAATCCTTCAATGTGAAAAATTATTTGTTTTCATGAAAATATAATATAATTAAATAAATATAATATAATATACAATATAAAGATATAATAAATTGATTTTAAGTTGGGGATACTATGGTAAAATTTAACATTCAAGTTAGGTAGTTCATACTTTTAAGATAGTATAGACACTTCGATAAAGTTACAATCCTTAAAAAAAGTTACAACACTTCAAAAAAGTCACAACTCTTCAAAAAAGCCACAACCTTTCAAAAAAGTCATAACCCTTCGAAAAAGTTGCAATCCTTCAATGTGAAATATTATTTGCTTTCAATGTAGTATAATTAAATAAATATAATATAAAATATAAAAAATATACGAAATTGATTTTTAAGTTGGGAGTTATAGTAATTTAACATTCAAGACTCCTGGAACCATGACATATTTGCTTACTTGAACATAATTTCTTTCCACAAAAAGAAGAGAAATGGGGAGTTCAAGCACTATTGAAAAACCAATTATATCGAGAAATAATATTATAATAAAAAATATATAATTGAAGATAAGTAGGACTTTAGTAATATTACATTAATAAAAGTTCTTGAGATAAATTTATAATGCTAAATTTTCTATATAGAAAGAACTTAATTGTTAACTATAGTAGTGAGTTAGCAAGCTACTATGGTTAAGAAAGTTAGTTACAAGTTTGTTATGGTAGTTAGAAGTTAGTCAAGTTTTGTATTCTATAAATAAGTTTCATCCAAGATGTATGAGATGAGTGATCATACAATGTAATCCTTTCTTCTTTTTCAAGTCATACAAACTGTCATTTCTCTCTTCCTTTTCTCCTTTCTCTTCTTCTTCTAGCTTTTGTTAATTCATGTTACTCGGCTTACAATCTCCACCTATGAAGTTATCATGGTATTAGAGCCACGCTGTATCTTAGTCTTAGGCAAGATAAAGTGTGCTTAGGTTCAACACTGAAGAGCTATTGAATCCAGAGTAAGCAGTCCAGTGAGAATCTGAGCATAGAAAACAGAAACTCATGGACAACACAACGGAAGTTGCCTCTAGATCAATGGATATTGGCAATTCAAACTCAAATTCAGCACATCCAACTCATGGAACAACTACCTACACAGCTCCAATTATAGATCATAATCATCCATTGTATCTACATCCTAATGACACTTCAGGTAGCTCTCTAATTACTCACTGGTTCTGAGAATTATGCATTATGGAGTAGATCCATGCGTATAGGCCTCTTAGGTAAAAGTAAATTGGGATTTGTTGATGGAAAGTTTTCTAAATCTATATTTCCACCCAAACTATATGATATTTGGGAGAAATTCAATGTTGTAGTCCTGTCTTAGATAATGAATGTAGTTCAACCAAGGTTGCTTAGCAACATAGTGTATTGTGGTGATGTTTATAAGGTGTGGAGTGATCTAAAGGAAAGGTTTGACAAAATCAGTGGTGCATATTTGTTTCAGTTGCACAAGGAGATCCATAGCCTAACTCAAAGAACTATGACTGTTACAGATTACTACAGCATGCTCAAAAGCTTGTGGAATGAGCTTGACTCTATTATGCCTTGTCCAGGGTGTTCTTGTGCTGAATCTATAAAGCTTAAAGAACATAATGAAAACCAAAGGCTACTTGAGTTCCTAATGGGGTTAAATGAGTCCTATACAACAGCAAAGGGATAGATCCTAATGCAGACACCACTTCCAAATCTAAATAAGACCTTCTAACTTATTGTTGATCATGAAAGTCAAAGGAACTTAGCATATGCTGGTCATACTATTCCAAGTACTAAATTAGTTTAGAGTACAGCTCTGGCTAGTGTAAAAGGAGGAGTTATTCCAAGTCTAGGAAGTGGTAACTATGGACATCAACCTGGTGGTGGAGGGAATCCTAGTAAAGGACACTATGACAGTCAACACAGACCATCAAAACCTCAAAAACCTCTTATATTATGTGAAGCATATGGATATAAAGGACACACTGAGGAACAATGCTTCAAAGTTATAGGCTATCCAGCTGGGTAGAAATGAAAGAAAAAAGGTAACAGTTCAAACTCATTTTCTAATCAAGTTGAAACCTCTCGGTTTGCAAAAACATCTTACACTAGAAATATCTCCCCTAATGTGAAACCACCAGCTCCTGCAACCTTCTTCATACAAGATCAGTATCATCAGATCCTATAACTACTAGCCAAAGAAAATGAGGGTAAAGGATATTAGTCATCTAAAGCAACTACTGCAAGTAGTGTTTTATCTGCCTTAGTGTCCAAGTATGTAAAAAGGAGTGAATAATTGACACTGGTGCCACTGATCACATGTCATATGAGACTGATATGTTAGATAAAATAAAAAAGGTCCTAAAGTCTTAAATGAGACAAGTCTAGTTACCTACTGGAAATGTGGTATCAGTTTCACACATTGACAGCACTAAAATAATGGTTAGTCAAGTCATTGAGAATGTGATGTTTGTTCTTGAGTTTAAATGTAACCTCCTATTTGTGTCTCAACTCACCAAAGAACTTCAATGCATGGCTATTTTCCTTCCTGACTTCTGTTTTTTCCAAGATTTTTACAATGGACAGGTCAAGGGGATTGGTAGAGAAAATCAAGGCCTCTACATCCTTAATGAAGACCTAAACATTGTGTCAACTACTCAGTCAACTCTTGGTAATGGTAACATAGCCAATTGTTCTAATTCTGCATCTTTGTGGCATAAACAATTAGGGCATGCCCCTGTAGATATAATAAAGAAGTCTTCTAGTCTTAATATACCAGATTCTGATGTTTTACCTACTTGTACTATTTATCCTTTGGCTAAACATACCAAGCTTCCTTTCACTTTTGGTACTCATTCTTCAAAAGTTGTATTTGAGCTAATGCATTGTGATATCTGAGGTCCTTATAAAATCCCCACTCATAATAGAATGAAATACTTTGTAACCCTTGTGAATGACTTTTCCAGGTTCACCTGGATTTTTTTGATAGCCTCTAAGTCTTATGTAATAGTGGAACTAAGGAATTTTTTTGTTCAAACTTATAACTTGTTCTCTACCACTGTTAAAACTCTAAGAACAGATAATAGTAGTGAGTTTTTTAATCATAAGTTTAAGTCCTTTCTAGCTACTCTTTGTATTTTTCATCAGAGTACTTGTGTGTATATGCCTCAGTAAAATGGCATTATAGAGAGAAAACACAAAACCATTTTACAAATGGCTAGAACTCTCAGGTTTCAAGCCTCAGTACCTCTAAAGTTTTAGGGTGAGTGTGTATCTACAGTTGTTTACTTTATTAACAAACTACCTTTTAAACTCCTTAACTATAAAACTCCTTTTGAAATGTTCTACTCACATCCTCCTTCTCTTACTCACATCAAAACCTTTGGATGTTTGTGCTTTGTTGCTTGTCCTAAAATACTTGACAATTTTTCTCCTAGAGTTATACCTGCTATTATGCTAGGTTACTCTCTCTCTCTCTTTCAGAAGGGTTATGTCTTGTTTGATCTACACTCAAAGCCTAGATTTATTAATAGACATACGGTATTTAAAGAGGACCTCTTTCCCCTAAGGATCTCCAAACTTCTTATAATCCTATTTTTCCAGCTCTGACTATGGTATATCCTGACTGTCCTCCTATTGAGTTGCCTCACAACTCTACTATGTCTACAACACCTGATCCTCCTAATGATTCATTTGATCATATTATTCTCTCTACACCTTCCTCAGAAACTACACCTAATACATATGTTCCTCTCTTACCTGTTCCTCCTAGAAAGTCTTCTAGGACCAGTAGACCTCCTCTATGGATTAAAGACTTCATAACTTAATCCAAAAGTAATAACTGCTTCTTTCCTTTATCTCACCATCTTTTCTACCACAAATTGTCCTCCTCCTATCTCACTAGTCTAGCAACATACTCAGCAGTGACTGAACCATCCTCTTATAAAGTTGTTTTCCTTGATCCTCAGTGGGTTAAGGCCATGGAACTTGAGATTGTTGCACTAGAAGCCAATCACACTTGGAGCATAGTTGATTTACCTTCGGGAAAGAAACAAATTCGTTTCAAATGGGTATACAAGGTGAAGTATAAGTCCACAGGTGAGGTTGAAAGACTAAAAGCTAGATTGGTTGCCAAAGATTTTAGTCAAAAGGAAGGCCTAGACTATGGTGAGACTTTTAGTCCTGTTGCAAAGATAGTTATTGTTAGATCAGTTGTGGCTCTTGCTATCTCTAAAGGATGGAATAATCATCAAATGGATGTCCATAATGCCTTCCTTTATGGAAATCGTCTTGAGGATGTATACATGTCCATTCCAGTAGGATTTTCTAGACAGAGTAAGTATGGTAAGGTCTGAAAATTACATAAGTCACTTTATGGCCTTAAACAGGCTCCTAGACAATGGAATCTAAAGTTGACAGAATCTCTTGTCAAGCTAGGCTTCAGCCAGAGTCACTATGACTATTCATTGTTCACCAGGCATATTGAGAATGATATTTTGATTGTGCTAGTATATGTGGATGATCTCTTAATCATTGACAGCATCCAAATTCTTATAGATGATACCAGAACTGATCAACAAAAATAGTTTAAGATGAAAGACTTAGGAGAGCTTAAATTCTTCCTAGATATTGAGGTGGCCAGGTCAAGCAAAGGTGTTCACTTGTCTCGGAGGAAGTATGCATTAGAGCTAATAGCTGAGTGTGGTGTAGGGGGAGCTAAGCCTGCATGCACTCCTATTGAACAAAACCAAAAGTTAACTTTTGTTAAGAATGGTCAGCTATGTTTTCTTAGGAAAAAGAGTCTACAGATCTCACACTCTAGAATCCTATAGATATCAAAAGCTAGTGGGAAGACTACTTTACTTGACCATGACCAGACTTGACCTATCTTTCTCAGTTCAGGCATTAAGTACATTGTCCTAAGGAATCACATATGCAAGTAGCACTCAAGGTAGTCAAGTACATTAAGGAGGCTCCAAGTCTTAGACTATTGATGCCAGTTGAAGACACAAACTAACTAACTGCCTATTGTGACTCAAATTGGGGTGCCTGTCTAGAAACTAGAAGGTATGTCAATGGCTATCTAGTTAAGTTTGGTGGTTACCTAGTGTCTTGGAAGTCAAAGAAGTAAGAAACTATCTCTAGAAGCTCAGCAGAAGTTGAGTTTCAAAGTATGGCAAATTGTACAGCTGAGGTCACATAGCTAATAGGACTATTCAAGGAACTCGGAGTACACATTAAGTCACCAGTGAAGATGTACTGTGACAATAAGGCAACAATTCAAATTGTTGTAAATCCTATCTTCCAAGAGATAACCAAACACATTTACATAGATTGTCACTTTGTAAGAGAGAAGATTCACCAAGGGATGATCAAGACTGGGTCAATTCATACAAAGGACCAGCTAGTTGATCTACGCACATAAGGACTTGGAAGATCACAACATCACCTACTACTGAATAACATAGGTGTTATGAATCTGTTCCAACCATAGGCTTGAGGGGGAGTGTTAACTATAGTAGTGAGTTAGCAAGCTACTATGGTTAAAAAAGTTAGTTACAAGTTTGTTACGGTAGTTAGAACTTAGAAGTTAGTTAAGCTTTGTATTCTATAAATGTCATGCAAGACGTATGAGAATGAGTGATCATACATTGTAATCCTTTCTTCTGTTCCAAGTCATACAAACTGCCATTTCTCTCTTCCTCTTCTCGTTTCTCTTTTTCTTCTAGTTTCTATTAATTCCTGTTAATCAGCTTACAATCTCCACCTATGGAGTTATCATTAATAACTTTAGAGTCTTTTATTATTTTTAATATTAACATATATAAACTTAATTAGATTACTTATGATCGCGCGAAGCGCGAACTAATTATCTAGTTTTAAATAAATCAATAAAGGTGGAGCGATAAATACTTTTTTCTTTTTAATTAGATGGAGAATTCAAGCTCTATTGAATATGAAATTATTTTTAAAAAAAATATTTTTTAAATTTTTTTAATATAAATTTAAATTTAATCGTGTCATCTCATTTCTTGAATATTATATTCTACTGCAACAAACTTTCTCTAGAATGCTACTTTATTTTATTTATTTATATACTTTTTTAATATAGCCAAAATGTGACTCTTCATTAGGAAGGACAAAATGGCACCGACCTTAAATAGGTCCCATTTCCGCCCACGGGCGTGCAATAATAAGACAAGAAATTCATCTCACCACAAATCAATTTTGTTGCATAAATGGCCAGGAAGCCTTTACCTTTACCTTTGTTTTTAACTTTCATAAACCAATTGATGTTCAAATGCCACTTTTTATTTTTATATTCATGATAAGGACTAGTAATGGGGCCATACGATCGTCAAAATTAGTATGTTAAATGGATTAAATTTATGGTTATTTTTTCAATTAATCCATTTTAAATTGGTTGATTATTCAATCATTTAAAAGTGAATCAAATATAAATCAAATTCATATTATCTATCCTAAAATATGGACAGTCACCTTAATACATGTAAGAACATTGAACCTCTAAAAAAGTACACTTATTAAGAGTGTATTTGATATGAAGAAAAGTGATCAAAACTTTCCTTGAATATTACAAAAAAAAATTTCAAAACTTTCCTTAACTTCACACTCGAAATGAGTCCATACCTAGAATTCAAATTCCGACCTCGATCTGGGATTCAAATTTTGATCTCTTGACTTCAAGACTATTCAAAAAGAATAAGAAAAAAATCTTGTAATGAAAGTACATATTCCTATAGGCAATAAGAATCAATGGATAAAATGTGTTTATCCATTGAGTTTACCCATTTTTATTCATATTAAAAATAAATTAACTCGAATATTTTATTTATTTTTATCTGACTCATTTTTGATCGATCTATATCTGACTCGACCTGCCTTTTTGCCAATCTAATCATAATTAATCTAACTCCACGAATGAGAGTATGAAGTCTTCCATACACATCAATAGAAGATTCTTGATAAGAGAGAGAGTTGATCCAGAGAGAAATTAGTTCAAAGAATTGCTACTTATCAAATTACAAATTAACTTTAGTTGATTGGCCATTAATCACCTGAACTATATATCTTTCTAACTACTCAACTAGACTGCCCTTGTTATCATACAATATATATTATTTAATACCTCGTTAAAGCTAGGTGGGGTGAAAATGTGTAAAACAATTATAGCTTGGATTTGAAATGCTCATGTTGACCTATGGCGAGAATGTCACCTGGCTGCTCATTTGTGGAGATGTATTCAAGAGAGAGATACTTGAATTTTTTTTTCTCTTGTGAAATGATACACATGATAGTCTATTTCAATATATTTTGTTCTTTCCAATTTTATTCTCTAGATCTTTCATCTTTAAGGCTTGTGAATCAAACTTTTCTTATATCAATCAGGATTTTTTTATGAGTTTTAGCTATTTATTAGAAAAATTATGAATTGAATACAAAAGTTAAGAATGAGAGAGGTCAATTTGTGATCGAATTTGAATGAAATTTGATATTTGAGAGCCTTAGGTGGTTATGGTCTATGGGTAAATCAATAGTGAACGAAAATTCAAATTCTGACTTCAAGACTCGAGGTTGATTTTTATTGACTTTTTTTGTCATATTAATTTTATATCAATATGAGTATTAATCAACTTGTATACTCACGTAGAACTCCTAATTGAATGCATAAGGAGCGCTTGATATGTAATTTCTGGTACTGTAAAATTATTTGTGCATATGACATTAATTTGCTTTTATTAGAACGTATGATGTTCACGCTATCATTATTGTAAACTGATAGACCCCTGAATTGCGTTGCATGCTTCAATTAGGATTGGATTGTGTTGGCTTTAAGGCGTGAATTCGAAGATGAAAATTGAGAGAATTAGGAAATATCGGAGAACCAACTTAAGGAAAAATGAAGAGTCATTTATCCCTTATTGATGGAAAAGAGGAAAAGTTTTGTCCTTATATTAGGAAATATTTTTTTTAATTGTGGACCCCACGCGCTCGCTCAACTTCGGTAAATGATTTGATTGATAAATTGTTTAGGCAAAATTTGTTTAATCAGTCTCATTAGATTTTCTTTTTTTGATGTTAATGAGTTTATTCAGTGAATTATTAATTAATTAGTTAATTGATTCATAAATTATTTATTAATTTATAATTATTTATTAATTAGTTTCATTCGTGGAATTAGTTTAACCGAATTTCAAATTTCGCACCCAATTTTGAAATGACATCTTCCTTCCAAATAGATATTTTCTTGGGGAAATTACATATATATACAAAAAAAGTAAAATGTTTACAAAAAAGTAGCCCATGTTTTATTTACATAAAAAATAGCACAAAATCACCAAAACTATACATGACTATACAATATGGTTTGTCAAAAGTTATAGAAAGTATACACTTCTATACAATG
>JBCEWC010002164.1:0-36043 GCA_038996855.1 Solanum aculeatissimum
CTCTCATGAGGTTTCATGAAGTGTTATGTCATAAGCTCTTCAAGAGCACATTGCCTCTTAATTATGACCATTTGGTCATTTTCTTTCAAGAATTATCTTATTTGGGATCAATTGCATGTCATAGACTGTGTTCTTCGGGGACATTTAATAAGAGTATTTCAACTCTTAATTTCTTATTATCTCCCCCTTATGTTAGACAAACTAATATATATTCCAATCTATCTTGGAGAATCTATCTTTTATGTATCATGGTATATTTATCAATCATATACCGCATATCAAAATTATTAGATGGAAATTATATGGTCCTTGACCATTTACCAATTGAGGGGAAATTAATCATAATGTATTGGCCTGATGCATATCTTTATATGCAATTTATCATATTTCAGACCATGTTTTTGTTCTCATAAGCAATGATTGATCATTTATTTGAGACATTTAATGTCAATCAATTTGGATATTTGTCAATATTATCAAGATGAATTGTCTTGATTACGTATTCTGAAAGTTGTGCTCTTAACTCATTTATCTTGCACAAACAATTTTGCAAATGTCAAACTTCAGGTTGACAATAAATGCACATGTGATCATCTTATAGATGCATCCATTTATAACATCACATGACGGTGAACGGGCCCATATTCACCTTTTGTACTTTCAAAATTTAAGGGATTCAGTTCCAACATTAATTGATCCAATCAACTTATCATGAGAACAAGTTATCTTTGAAGAATCTTTTATTTCTTCAATATATATCTAATGAGTAAACTTCGAGTTTACCATGACATGTACCTTTTGCTCTATTACATGAGCAAATTTATTACTTGGGGAGTACTTTACATATTTATTTCTTCTCAATTGCTTCATCTCTCTTCTAGAGATGAGTCGTGATTCTATCCCGATAAAGTGCAAATTCATATTGAGAAGTTTTATTTAATACTATCACATTCACTTCAGAGAATGAATTTGTATCTGTAGCACTTATCAAAAAGTTCTCATTCTTCAAGAATGGAACACAATCATCTTAGCATATCAATTTATGATAGCTTAGTACCTCATTCCATGTTCACGTGCATTATTCAATCACTTGTCTTCTTTCAGACATTATGCACTGCTACCACATTCACTTTAGAGAATGAAGCATTTAATAGAATATATTTTATGACTTTTCATCAAAAATATATTATTTTGCTTTAGTCATCATTATATCATTAATTTGGTGCATTGGGTCTTGAACCCAATGTCTTACCCATAGACCTTTTTGGTGATACCAAAACATTCAAGATTCTAAGCACAACAGAATTGTACTCATGAATAGACTTAAAAGTGTTATAGCCTCAGATGCATCCAATCATATCGTGATTTTGGATGTATGATCATCTTCAAGTGATCATATCTTTCTTTTCGACTTTTTCACTAAACAAGTGGATCCTTGACTGTGAGATATTCAATTTTCGAAATTTCATCAAGATGATAATGCGAGAATATCATAAATTTATCACAGTCTTGTTTTGATGCTTTATTTGCATTCTTAATGGTGTCTCCAAGACTCATAACATCCAACACCCATGAAGAATAGTTCTTGCCCAAACTATGAAGGGCATCAAACTCAAGTTTCATAAGGTTAGTCATATCAATATAAAGAGAAAAAAAATAAATATAAATAATACCTTAGCCTTCAAACTTAACCTTCAATCTTTAAGATGGTAGAGTCTTAGCCTTTAAACTTAACATTCACTCTTTAGGATAGTAGAGTCTCGTGCTGATAATGTGTTATGAAATTATAAAGTATGAAGAAGAAAAATAGAGAGAAGATTTCTTATTGCTCTTGAATAATATTCAGTTGTTTCAGATGTATTTTACAATGAAGGAAACCCTTATATTTATAGGGTAAAAATCTTACACTTATAAGGAAAAAACTGATTTGGTTTCCAAGTATAATTTCTAACTATTAAAGGAAACTAAATAATAGACATTCACTACAAATTAAATATGTTTATAACATATCTATTGATTTTCATTCAAATTTTTATCACTCTAATCTCTAAAGTCTAATTTATGTCTCTTCGTCTTCGTCTAAACTATTTTTTTCACTACTCACTGGCTTACTGCATTTAAAATAATAAAAAAAGTCATCTTTTTTGTAAGGTGTAACTATGTGTTCATCGAAAAAAAAGGTACCACAATGATTAAAAGTTAGCCGATACATCACCTAATAATCATTAAATAATTGTTAATATGTCACCGAATCAACCGATATCTTATAGGTTGGCTAGCAGATTAATAAATCTAAGAATCGATACTCGATAAGCCAAATCGTTAAGTAAAATTATCTAGCCGATAAGTAGTCCTACCCTTTTTTTTTCATTTTCATTCAGGAATGGACATCCATTGAAGCAAACCTGCTGGCCTTTAGTGCTCATATTTCACTTGTCACAATTCTAACACTTGGCCACAAATTTAGCTCTGTCCTTTTTCATACCAGGCTGCCAATACAGTGGTCTCAAGTCTCGATACATCTCAGTCACACTTGAATGAATAGAATACTTTGAGCGATGAGCTTCTATAAATATTTTCTAAGTTATCCCTTCTACATATGGAGCACAAATCCTCCCCCTTAAAAGTTGCACACACCACTTGAATCCATGGCAACATCCCATGGCTTGTCACACAACATCATTTTCTAATATCATTCAAGTCTTTATCCATGAACTGTTTCATCTTAATTTTCTCAATGAAAGTGGGTCTCAATTCAATATTGGTCAACACTCTACCTCTCTTTGAGATGCCTAACCTTATGAACTTAACCTTCAATGTTTGAATCTCCTTAGCTAAAGGTTGCTTAGCTGCACTCAATCTGTCCAGGCTACCCATGCTTATTGATTTTTGGCTCAACACATTTACGATCACATTAGCCTTGCTCGAGTAGTATTGGATTGTGACTTCATAATCCTTAAGCAACTCCATCCACAACCATTGTCTCAAATTCAGGTTCCTCTGAGTGAACACGTGTTGCAAGTTGTGATGATCAGTGAACACCTCACATTTGCACCACATAGATAATGTCGCCAGATCTTTAGAATAGACATCACATCTTTCAACTCCAAATTGTGTGTTGGGTAGTTCCACTTAGGAACTTTTAACTATCATAAAGCATAGGCTATGAAATTCTTATCCTGCACCAACACAACATCCAAACTCATTCATGAGGCATTACAATAAACAAGAAAACTCTTATCTTCCACCGATAATTTTAAGATTAGAGTTGTAGTCAAAAGAGTCTTAAGATTTTAAAAACTCTCTTCACACTTATTTGTGGACTCAAAAGACATATTCTTTTGGGATAATCTTATCAAATAGATAGCAATAGAGGCAAAGTCTTTTACAAACTGACAATAGTAGCTAGAAAGCCCCACAAAATTTCTCACCTCAATGACTAAGCTAGGTCAAACTCAATTTTTAATGGTTTCAACCTTTTAGGGATCCACCATCACCCCTTCCTTCGAGATAACATGCCCTAAGAAGGAAACAAAGGACAATCATAATTCACACTTGGAAAATTTTTATATACAATTTTTGTTCCCCTTGCAAATGCAGAACAATGCAAAGATGATTTACATGATTTTCTTACTTATTGAAGGAACTAAAATACCATCAATAAATACAACAATAAATGAGTTCAAAAATAATTTAAATACCTCATTTATCAAATTCATGAAAGTTGGGGGAGCATTGGTCAAACCAAAAGACATTATCAAAAATTCATAATGTTCATACCTGATCCGAAAAATAGTCTTAGGCACATCCTTAGGCCTAATATTTAACCGATGATAGCCCAATCTAAGAATTTTTTTTAGAATACTGAACCACCTTACAACTGGTCAAAAAAATTGTCAATACGGGGTAACGGGTACTTGTTACAAATAGTGGCCTTATTGAACTATCGGCAGTCTATACACATTCTAATACCATCGTCCTTTTTCTTAACAAACAAGAACGAATCACTCAACAGAGAAGCACTAGGACGAATGTACCCCTTATCAAGAATTTCTTGGATCTTAATCTTAAGCTCTCTTAGCTCTGCTGGGGCCATACGATAAGGAGGGACAGAGATGGAACGAGTGTCAGACTCTAAATCAATTCAGAAATCTATATCTCTATGAGGAGGCATGCCAGACAAATTCGTAGAAAAGACTTCCTTAAATTCAAATGATACAGGAATAGAATCAATAGAAGGGGACTCTACCTTAACATTCCTATTATGAGCCAAAACGCTAGATAACCTTGTACCACAATTTTTCTATCCCAAATATAGGATATGACTATAGCTAGCTTAGGCTTGTACACACGTTTTCACTCTAAGATTTTCGTACTATTTAGTCTACAACTGCACGAGGTCAGTTATACAGGGGTGACAACACTCTCTCCAAACATGTCTAGACTCCCCAAAATTAAAATAACTATGCTCGAAAGAAGGCCAAGTACCTGATGTAGAGAAAGCTTCCTGACCATCGTGAGTAATAATCTGTTGTGAAGTCCCAAAATACCTACTTGTAGAATCAAACATGGTTGACTATACTGGTCAGGTTACAATGGATGACTTACCTGATTCACGGGAGTAGAAACCTTGAAAGTTACTTGATTCTTTGGGCCTCTTATCCAAAGCCTTGGACTAGCCAGCTTTCCTCACCTCTCAACCTTCTTAAATAATTTTTCACCTCATTAAAGCTCTTACCTACAATAGTCATATGGAAGATAATACCTGTAACTCAAAATTCAAACCTTTGACAAACAGTCAAATCCTTTCATTCTTTGTAGTCACCAATTGATTGTCTTGGACAAAGCATGAAATTTAGCCTCATAGGTGGCTATAATTATGCTACCCCACTCAAGTGACATAAACTCATCCTTCTTGTTATTTCTCAAAGTTTGGGGATATACTTCTCTAGAAATAAGGCGTAGAATTGATCCCAAGTGAATGGTGGCAAGACAAATGATCAACATTCCACAAAAGCTCTACAACACTGCTTGGCCTCACCTGGTATATAGTGTTGCTTCCCTAGCACATGAAAGTGTACGTGATCAACCAAGTAATACAGTGGCTCTATAAGAGTCGGGATGTCAAACCCAAAGGACTTTATTTAACTCTCAGTTACCAACAAAAAGTGATTACACAATTCATTTTCTTTCAAGAAAAATGAGTATTTATTTGTTGCTACTAAAATATTAAAATAAACTAGACTACGATCAAATGATTACCGGGTGATTATCAAGTTAAACGAGATTCCAAGATTGTAACCGTTTTGACTCATGCTCTAGCTCTAATTCTTATGCATTAATTCTGGATTCTCTAATTACTGAGTCACAGGGTTTAATTTACTAGGTGGGGTTTCACGCCTATGCCTAGACTATTCTCAATGATAGCCTAACTACATCATTGAGCGGGTATAGGCGTGATAATTAAGAATGCTTTAAAACTATCTTCTTGTATTTGACCCAAGTGAGGTGTACAAGTAGGTGTCACAGGCCTCCCATACACGAATAATCTAGTCTCCTAGACAAACACGCTCCCTATACCCTGTGCTCAATCTACGCCAACATCTTCCAATCTAGAGCATACAAAAAATGTATCTCAAAGTTGGCCAGCATATGAAATATAAATTAAAGGCATATAGGAGTAGATGTGGCAAATAGGTGGATTGGATCGGATTTGGATGGATTGAATATGAATTGAGCTGAAATGGATTTTATCACAATCCATCCATATAAAATATGAGTAAATATGGATTTGGTCAAATAAGATTTGGGTAAAAATGGTTCCAACCCACTTTAATCTCTTAAAAGCCAAAAAATAAATTACATCAAAGTTTGATTGTTAATGCCCAACTCCTATAACCCCAACCCTCCACCCCCAACCCTCATCTAAATTTTTTCTACTACAATATCAAAACTTAAATTTAAATTTCTTTTTAAAATAATTCGCTCCACCTCCCCACTTCCATCCTATCCCCCCCTCGGCCCACATTTCCACCCTACTCCATAAGGGTGTGCAAAAATCAAGCTGGTTGATAAATCAAATCGAAAAAATATTATTGGTTTATTGTTATCGAGTTATTGAGTTAATGTGTTTTAAATGGTTTTTACAAAAAAAAATTGTTAATGGTTTTTACAAAAAAAAAAAATTATCAGATTATCAATTCGATTTCAAATTTTAGTATTGAGTAAACCGATAACTCATTAACACTATAATAATTTACTACTTTATCCTTTCGTAAATATTAAATATTAATAATTTAACATCACTTGATATTAAATCGTTACTTGTAAGCCATGTATTTGCTTGGTTTCCAATGTATAACTCTTTTGTTGGAAAGTAAATTAGAATATGAGGTCAAATATTGCATATAATTAAGTTTAGGTGTTCAATTAATTTGTTTGTTTTATTGTATCTCATCGTATTACATCAAATATTTAGAGAAGTCATATATTTATTTTATGAGTATTTTCTTATTAGGTAAATCGAAAATTAAACCGTTAAGGATCAAAAGCTGATAAATCAAAAATCGATAAACAATATCTTATTGATTTAACATATTTAAAAATTGAAAATTGATAAATCAAACCCATAGTACATAAAACTGAATTGAACCAATTGATGCACACCCGTAACCCCTAATTTTTTTAAGAAAACACACACACACAAAAAATTAGTGCAATTAAGAATTTTTTATTATGAGTGGAGGATCTATGGGTCTATATAGATACTCATATTTTATTCATTTTGATTATATTTGTATGAGCTCTTAAAATAGATCAACCCATATTTACCCATTTTGAAAATATGAGAAATCCATTAAAATAAATATGGGTTAAATAGACTCATTTCACCTTATATGGGTTGAAATTATCACCCCTATATAGAAGTAATTACGCGAAAACCCATTCATAACACATAAAATTTAGAGTTTAGAACATAGTCTATGACTATAATCCCAAAATATGAGAACTTAGCCACTCATTGTCTGTCTCAAATACATAAACAATCTAAGAAACATTCAAGAATGAGTTTTAAAAGAAGAAAAGCAAATCAAATCAACCCTAGAATAGAGTTTTAGTCATCTCTACTTCATTCCCAACAATGTTTGATACTAAAAATACTGTTTAAAATTGTATTTAAACCTAAGAATCTCATTTCTCGATTTTGCCCTCGTGTCTTCAAAGTCTGGGATATAAACTTGTCATCCCGATGTGCATTTTTGCATTTCCTACTGATTCAGCCAATTTTGACTCTTCTGCTCTCAAGTTCGCGATGCGGACTTATGTTCCCCATGTGTTCTGCACTTTTTTATATTCCTTTAAAAACCCATTTGTGACACCCCATAACTCTATCCTCAAATGTACCAATATTTAAGGCTCATTCTTACATTTGGAGTGTGTATTAGGGTCACGAGAGACTTCTAACACTTAGACGAGTTCAAAACCTTCCTATAAATTGAGTTTATAGTGACAGATTATGTAAGGGTCAACTTTAAACAATCATAAGTCTTATCATACAAATAATTAGGTGGCCTATTACCTACCAAATAAAATCTCTTTGAATTAACTTTCCAACATAACTGGTTTCACCTCATTTAGAGTTCAGAGTCAAAAGTTATGACCATTTTGCTGAACACTGTCATAGCAGAGTAGTTCCACGAAAGCATATATGGATTGTGGATTGAAGTACGACCCGTAAAGTGAAGTTTCGTGGAAAGGTCCAGAAAATTAATTTTTAGCCCCAAACTTCATGAATCTATCTACTATTTGTAAAACCTTCTACGGGTCATGAATTAGGCTCGTGAAAGGTTCTAGTTTGCTCCAAAATCAAATTTTCAATATCTTAAACTACGAGTTACCAGATGAATTGTATAACCTTTTACAGCTTGTAGAAGAGGTTTCGTATCGAGTTTCAGTACTACAAAACTTTAGACACCCAGAACCACGATGTGGACTTATGAATCGTGAAGACTTTCACGTCTCATAGGTGAGGTTTTGTGGGACATTCCAGTAGCAAAATTACTTGGTTGTTCCATCTATAAAAAATCATCTACGATCCACAGAACATTCTATGGCTCATAGATGGGGTCTCGTGGACCCCTGCGACAGTTTTAAAGAGGGATAATTTTGTCAAATTCTATCCCTTTTAATTGAAACCTTGGATGTTTTGGACTTAATTTAAGTCATAAAATAAAATTCTAAGTGTATTATCCCATACCACACACTTAGAAATTCTTTTTTTCTTTCTTTTGAGCATCGAGGAAGAGAGAAACAACTTAGGTGTCGTGTTCGAGTCAGGGATCGTTGAAGTGTTGATTTTCTTCTGTAATTCCAGGTATGTAAGACTTACCAAAATATGGATTTTGTTCTTCCATGTGCCCCATAACCCTAATTGATGGAGTTACGAAGGAATTGAGTTTCTCATAGATGGTTTTTGAAAGTTTTTCTTAAATTCTAATATAATTCTATAAAATTTTGCATGAACTACTATTTTCATGAATTAATTACTTGAAATAGATGAGTTTACTTTTCTACATGAACCCTAGCATGAATTTGTGATATTTTGCATATTACATTTACATGGGCATGCTTATGTATAAATCGAGCCTAAAAAGTCTATATAATTCCTGAATGTTTTCAACTTCGTTTTTATTTTCTTGAATGCTATGAGCCTAAATAATGAACGATTAGGCCGTTATGAGTCAAGAACGAAACCTTAAAAGAATGTAACCAAAGAGTTAATGATTGATGTGATGAATTGAGTTGACGAATGTCCAACGAGACTAGATGAATGAGTCAACCATAAGACTTGAGGTATTATGAGCATAATGATTCTTAGGAGGAGTATTGAACACTGAATTGAGTAAGAGTAAGTCCAACTCAAACTCAATAACTACTTATCAGCGTAGAAGAGGATTGAACTGTAAAATCAAATATTTCCTTATTGTCCCAAAAAGAGGACTTAATGTTATTATTGTGTATCCACTGATGTGATGTTCTTTATGACAAGGTGTTAAATGGATATGAAAATGACATCACTTTGTTGTATCATCACAGGCTCATAGGTGATGGTTGTTGGTTAGAGAAACTACCAAACAAATCTTGATAGTACTCTGAATGGATGGGATGAGATGGTACATGAGTAGTCATTGTCTAAACTTCATTCTTACCTTATAATTTTGACTTGGTGATTGAGTTTCTTACTTCTTGAGTTGATATATTTGAGTTGATGTTATTCTGCCTTTACATGTTTCATTTTGTGATTTTACATACCAGTACAATTCACGTACTGACACCTATTTGGGCCTATATCTTTTCATGATGCAAAGAGTGGTACTAGTGGTCATCAGTAGATGCTCTGTTGAGGACCTATTTACATTCAGTTAATTGGTGAATCCTCCCCTACTTTTAAATGATTTCATATCTTCTCTTCTAGTTTTGAGTTTAGGTTTTCTATTTTATTTTGAGATAGATATGGACTTGTCATTGGCACCACTTAGTAAGATGTTTAGAGGCTTCATAGACTAGATTGTCGAGTTATGATTAGATGTTATGTTTGGCTAGTTTCTTTCACACTAGTCTTACTTAGTTGATGGATAGATTGTTTGGCCTTTGGCCTTGGTTTTCATATTGTCATTTAATTTCATTGAGTATTCTTTGTTATTGATGTATTTCGCTATTAGATTGTGATTGAACAAATGTGATGAAGCTGAGTGGTTCGCTTGGGGGCTAGCAATAGTCTTTGAGTATTGGCCACGCCAAGGGTACCCTCCTAAGGCATGACAAAGTTGATACACAGAGTTCGAATGTCCTAGGGAGTCTATAAAACAGTGTCTAGTAGAGTCTTGTTTATGGGTATGTTGTGCACCACACTTTATAAGCAGGAGGCTATAGGACATTAGGAATTATTACACTTCTCTTGTATTATGAGTTTGTGCGATAAAGTTTAACTCTATTAAAATATCTATCTGATTCGTATGTTACACATTTTCGGATCATGCCTCCTAAGCGTACAACCACCCAATGAGATGTTTCAGCCTCTAATGCTACGAATTCCCCACCAGAGGTGCCAAATTAGATGGAGACGAGGGGTCGAGGTCGACCAACTAGTGTCACTAGTGTTCCACAAGCACTCACTGCTCCACCCTCTCCAACTATAGAAGCTGATTTCAGAGGATCTATCACTATGCTTCTCAGAGTGGGAACCGAAGATCACAGGCTCCTAGATCTATCTCCCAAGAGACAACTGTTGCAACTAGACTTAAATATTTTTTTAGAATGAACCCACCAGTCTTCACAGGGTCTAAGTTCGAGGAAGACTCCAAAACTTTATTGATGAGATGTGGAAGGTGTTGAAAGCTATGCATGCTACTGAGGTTGAGGGAGTTGAACTTGCTTCCTATAAACTCAAGGATATGGCAAATATTTGATACAATCAATGGGAAGAAATTCGAGGTGAGGATGTTGAGCCTTCCATTTGGGATGATTTTAAGAGTGTCTTACTTGACCACTTCTTTCCATGAGAATTGAGAGAAGCAAAGATTGAGGAGTTTGTCAACTTGAAGTAGGAGGAGATGACTGTCAAAGAATATAGCCTCAAGTTCATACAACTATCCAGGTATGCTCTAGAGATGGTCCCTGACATGAGATCTAGAATGAGAAAGTTCATATTCGGCTTGGGCAAGCATGTGAAAAAGAAGTGCAAAACGACATTGTTGATTCTGGCATGGACATCTCTAGAGTTATGGTCTATGCACAATAAATTGAAGAGTATAAGAAGAGATATAAGGAGGAGCATTTGAGCAAGAAGGTTAAATTAACAGGGCATGAGCCTAGTCAGCAAAAGCAAGGTAAGGGGGACAAGTCCTATTTTCAGAAGAGGTCTTCAAATTATGCATCATCCTCAATAAGTGCACCAGCTCTGAGTAATAGGTATGATCAGAAGTCACAAGGCTATCAGAATTCTAGAGCTCAGGGTTCTCAATCCCAAGCTAGTGTGGCTCACGGTTTAAGGGGGAAACCACCATGTGGCAAGGGTGGCAGACTCTACCTAGGTAAGTGTCAAGAGGGGACAAATGTTTGTTTCAAGTGTGGACAAACTAGTTATTTCCATAGAGGTGCCACTAGTAATACGGGTGGGGGTACAAACTGTTTGTACGCGATGGGAAATTGACAGGATCAGGAAATTACACTAGATGTTGTCACGGGTATGCTTCGAGTCTTTTTCTATGATGTGTATGCATTGCTTGACCTAGGTGCCACTTTATCCTTTGTGACTCCATATATAGCTAGTAAGTTTGAGGTCCTTCCTGAATGTCTTCTTGAGCCCTTCAGTGTTTTTACTCCTACTGGTGAGTCTATCATAGCTGAAAGGGTTTATAGAGATAATGTAGTATCCATTTATCATAGGGATACTCTTGTTGATCTGATTGAGTTAGAGATAGTTGTCTTCGATGTGATCTTTGGCATGGATTGACTTTACGCCTGTTATGCCTCTGTCAACTGTTGAACCCAAACGATCAAGTTATAATTTTTGAGCTTGTTATAGAGTGGAAGGATAGTTCTGTAATGCTTAAGGGTAAGTTTATTTCCTACCTTAAGATCCAAAAGCTAATTTCTAAAGGGTGTATCTATCTCCTCGTGTGAGTTAAGGTTGATGAAGTAGAGTCTCCACCTTTTGAGTCAGTTCCTATTGTTAATGATTTCTTGATATCTTCCTTGATGATTTGCCCGGAGTCCCTCCTGATAGGGAGATTGACTTTGGGATTGATGTTCTCCTCGATAATCAACCTCTCTATATACCTCCATATAGAATGTATTTCGCCGAGTTGAAGGAACTGAAAGAGCAGTTGAAAGATCTCTTGGATAAGGGATTTATTAAGATGAGTGTCTCTCCCTGCGACGCTCTTGTCCTATTTGTTTGAAAGAAAGATGGTTCCCTCAGAATGCGTATAGATTATCACCAACTGAATAAGGTAACCATTAAGAACAAATATCCCCTTCCAAGAATTAATGATTTGTTTGACCAACTTCAGGGTGCCACTGTTTTCTCTAAGATAGACCTCTGATCAGGCTATCACCATTTGAAAGTGAGAGAATGTGACATCCCAAAGACGGCTTTCTGAACCCCATACGATCACTTTGAGGCCATTGTAATGTCCTTTGGGTTAACAAATGCACCTGCAACTTTCATGGACTTGATGAACAGAGTATTCAAACAGTACTATGACATATTTGTGATTGTATTTATTGATGACATATTAGTGTATTCCAGAGATGAGAAAGAGCATGCCGATCACCTTCGAATTGTTCTTCAGACGCTCAAGGACAGTGAGTTGTATGCAAAATTCTTCCAAGTGTGATTTTTGTATCAAGTTCGTAGCTTTTCTAGGCCATGTGGTTTTGGGCGACGGCATACGAGTGGATACTCAAAAGATTGAGGCGATCAAGAATTGGCCTAGACCCACCTCTCCCACAAACATAAGGATCTCTTTGGGTTTGGTTGGCTACTACCGCAGATTTGTTGAGGGATTTTCTTCCTTATCCGCACCATTTACTACACTGACTCAGAAGAAGGTAAAGTTTTAGTGGTCTGATGAATGTGAAAAGAGTTTTCAAGAGTTAAAAACCAGATTAACAACTGCACCAGTATTGACTCTACTTGAGGGGACAGACGATTTTGTGATCTATTACAATGCTTTTAGAGTGGGATTGGGATATGTTTTATGCAAAGAGGTAAAGTCATAGCTTATGCTTCTAGAGAACTTAAGAACCATGAGAGGAACTATCCAACTCATGACTTAGAATTAGCTGCGGTAATGTTTGCACTTTAGATTTTGCGCCACTATTTATATGGAACAAATGTTGATGTATTCACAAAGACTATGATGTGAGCATCCTCTACCATCCAGGCAAAGCTAATGTGGTCGTTAATGCTCTTAGCAAGTTGTATATGGGAAGCACTACTCATGTGGAAGAAGAGAAGAAGGAGTTTTCCAAAGAGGTGCACCGACTACCATGACTGGGAGTTCAATTAGATAAATCTGGTGAAGTTGGGTACTTGTGCATAACAAGTCTACATCATCTCTTGTAGTAGAGGTGAAGGAAAAGCAAGACCGAGATCCCATCTTGCTACAATTAAAGACAGATGTGCATAAATAGAAGGTGATGACTTTTGCCAAAGGGAGAGATGAAGTATTGAGATATCAAGACAGACTATGTGTTCTAGATGTTGATGGTATTCGAGAAAGGATCATGGCAGAATCCCATAACTCTAGGTATTTCATCCACCCAAAATCAACTAAAATGTACCATGACTTGAGAAAGGTTTATTGGTGGAGTACAATGAAGAAGGACATTGTTGAGTTTGTTTCTAAGTGCCCAAATTGCCAACAAGTTAAAGTTGAGCATCAAAGTCTATGTGGAGTAGCTCATAATTTTGAGATTCCAGAATGGAAATGGGAGGTGATCAATATGGACTTCATTACAGCCTTACCGATGTCTCGCAGGCAGCATGCTTCGATTTGGATGATAGTTGACAGGATGATAAAATTTGTGCACTTTTTGGTAGTAAAGATGACTGACACAGCTGAGGATTTTGCCCGATTATACATAAGAGATATTATTAGACTACATGGAGTTTCTTTATCTATCATCTCAAATAGAGGAGCTCAATTTACTGTACAGTTTTATAGATCTTTCCAGAAAGACTTAGGTTCGAAGGTGAATCTTAACATCGCTTTTCACCCTCAGACTGATGGCCAGGCAGAGTGCACAATTTAGACCCTGGAGGATATGTTGAGAGCCTTTGACATTGACTTCAAGGGTAATTGGGATGATCAGTTACCTCTGATTGAGTTTGCCTACAATAACAATTTCCATTCAAGCATTCAAATGGCTCCATATGAGGCCCTCTATGGGAGGAGATGTAGATCACCGATTAGATGGTTCGAGGTAGGTGAAGTAGGATTTATTGGACCAGACTTGGTATATCAAGCTATGAAGAAAGTAAAGATCATCAAAGAAAGATTGAGAACTGCAAAGAGTCGCCAGAAGTCCTACACTGATGTTAGGAAGAGGGACCTAGAGTTTGAAGTAAACGATTGGGTATACATGAAAGTGTCACCTATGAAGGGTGTCATGAGATTTGGGAAAAAGGGAAAGTTGAGTCCTCGATACATTGGTCCTTACCAAATTGTGAAGATACTGGGAAATATATATTATGAGTTAGAGTAACCACAAGAGCTAGCAGTCATCCATCCGGTCTTTCACATTTCTATGCTTAAGAAGTGTTTTGAAGATCCATCCTTGATTATGCCTATTGAAAGCATTGGAGTGAAATATATTTTGAGTTATAAAGAGATCCAAATCCAAATCCTCGTTCGTCAAGTTCGCAAGTTGAGAACTAAAAAGGTTGCATCAGTAAAAATATTGTGGAGAAGTCAATCTATTGAATAGGTTACATGGGAAGCTAAAGAGGATATGAAAGCTACATACCCTCACCTATTCGTGCCACCAAATGATGAAATTGATGGTAATAATTCATTTCTACTCTCTGAGTTACTTTTGTATTATTGAGTTGAGTCCCTATCTCTAAGTTGATGTCCCTCTCGAGTCCATGAGTATTTGAGTATGCATGTATTTAATTGTATTCGTGCCTAATGATGATATTAGAAATGGTCTTTCAATTCTAAGTCCTGAGTTGAAGTTGATTAAGGATTATGAGTATGGGAGTGTCCGAGCATTCGAGTTCTTGATGGTGCTTCTGCTTGATGGGTCCTAAGTTGCTCATCATTCGAGGACAAATGATCCCAAGGGGGAGATATTATGATACCGCATAACTCTATCCTCATATTTACTCATGTTTCAAGACTCATTCTTACATGTGAAATGTGTATTAAGGTGATGAGAGACTTCTAACACTTAGACGAGTTCAAAAGCTTCCTATAAATTGAGTTTATAGTGACAGATTATGCAAGGATTAACTTTAAATGATTATAACTCTCAGCATACTAAGAATTAGGTGTCCTATCACCTACCAAATGAAATCTCTTTGAATTAGCTTTCCAATTCAATTTGTTTCACCTCATTTGGAGTTTGGAGTCAAACGTTATGACCATTTTACTGAACACTGTCAGAACAAAGTAGTTTCACAAAATCACATATGGGTCATGGATTGAAGTACAACCCATAAAGTGAGGTTTCGTGAAAAGGTCCAGAAAATTAATTTTTAGCCCCAAACTTCATGAATCCATCTACGAATCATAAAACCTTCTATAGGTCATGAATTGGTCTCATAAAAGGTTCTTGTTTGCCCCAATATACAATTTTCAGTATCTTAAATTATGAGTTACCAGGAGACTTGTATAACCTTTTACGGCTCATAGAAGAGGTTTCGTATCGAGTTCCAGTACCTCAAAACTTTATACACCTAGATCCACGAGATGGACTTACGACTTGTGAAGAGTTTCACGACTCGTAGGTGAGGTTTCATGGAACATTTCAGTAGAAAAATTACTTGGTCATCCCATTAACGAAAATCCATCTACGATCCGTAGAACATTCTACGTATCGTAGATGAGGTCTCGTGGACCCCTGCGGCAATATTAAAGAGGGATAATTTTGTCAAATCTTATTCTTTTTAATTGAAACCTTGGATGTTTTGGACTTAATTTAAGTCATAAAAAAAGCCCTAAGTGTATTATCCCACACCACACACTTAGAAATTCCTTTTTCTTTCTTTTGAGCATCGAGGAAGAGAGAAATGACATGGGTGTCGTATTCGAGTCAGGGATCGTTGAAGTGTTGATTTTCCTCTATTATTCCAGGTATGTAAGACCTACCAAAATATGAATTTTGTTCTTCCATGTGCCCCTATAACCCTAATTGATGGAGTTACGAAGGAATTCAGTTTCCCATAGATGGTTTTTGAAAGTTTTCTTATATTATTATGTAATTCTATAAAATTTTGCATGAACTACTATTTTCATGAATTAATTACTTGGAATAGATGATTTTACTTTTCTACATGAACCCTAGCATAAATTCTTGATATTTTTCATATTACATTTAAATGGGCATGCCTGAGTATAAATCAAGCTTGAAAAGTCTCTATAATTCTTGAATGTTTTCAGTTTTGTTTTTTTTACTTGAATTCTATGAGCTTAAATGATGCATGATTGAGCCGTTATGGGTCAAGAACGGAACCTTAAAATAATGTAACTAAAGAGTTGATGATTGATGTGTTGAACTGAGTTGACGAATGCCCAAGGAGACTAGATGAATAAGTTAACCTTAAGACTTGAGGTCTTATGAGCATAATTAGTCTTGGGAGGAGTATTGAGCACCGATTTGAGTAAGTTCAACTCGAACTCAATAACTACGTTACCAGCGTAGGAGAAGATCAAACCATAAAATCGGATGTTGCCTTATTGTCTCAAAAAGAGGACTTAATGTTATTATTGTGGATCCACTGATGTGATATCCTTTACCTTGCAAGGTATTGGATGGATGTGGCAACAACATCGCTTCGTTGTATCATCACCGGCTCATAAGTGGTGGTTGTCGGTTAGAGAAACTCCCAAATAGATCTTGATAGTACTCTGAGTGGATGGTATGAGATGGTACATGAGTAGTCATTGTCTAAACTTCATTCTTACCTTAGACGTTTGACTTGATGACTCAGTTCCTTACTTCTTGAGTTGAGCTATTTGAGTTGATGTTATTTTGCCTTTATATGTTTCATTCTGCCATTTTACATACCAGTACATTCCACGTACTAACGCCCATTTGATCCTGCATCTTTTCATGATGCAGAGACAGGTACTAGTGGTCATCAACAGACGCTCCGTTGAGGACCTATTTCCATTCAGTTTATTGGTTAGTCCTCTTCTATTTTCAGAGGATATCATATCTTATCTTCTAGTTTTGAGTTTAGCTTTTCTTTTTTATTTTGAGGTTGTCATGGACTTTTCATTGGCACCACTTAGTAAGATGTTTAGAGGATTCATAGATAGACTGTTGAATTATGATTGGATGTTATATTTTGCTAGTTTATTTCACACTAGTCTTACTTAGTTGATGGGGATATTGTTTGGCCTTTGGCCTTGGTTTTCAGATTATCATTTCATTTCATTGAGTATTCTTTGTTATTGATGTCTTCCACTATTAGATTGTTGTTCAAAGAATGTGATAAAGTTGAGTGGTTCGCTTGAGGGATATCAATAGTCTCTGAGTACCAGCCATGCCAAGGGTACCCTCCCAAGGCGTGACACCATCAACCCTTTTGTATTGGTCCATTACGCGAATCTCTCCTTTTCCTGGATGGCTAACTTTTTAGCTCTATTGTGTGGTTGCTTCCTTCCTCAATTTCCGACTATTACTCCAGACATGCATATCTGCTAAAAACCCTGAAAAACACAACCAAAAAGTGCTCTTAGCCAAGAGTTAGAAAGATAAGGCAAAATTACATTAAAAACACCTAAACTCTATCAATTTATGCTCTAACTAGGCTCTGGACATGGGCAAATTTGGCTAATTGGGCGTATAAGTACGCCTAAGACGACCACCCCACACGTAGAGCTTTGTTTGTTCTCGGAAAAATAAAGATACATGGATGAGACTACTAGGTATGTACCCACACTCCACAATTAAATTGACACATTCAAGTTACCCCACACCTCAAAATTGGAATCTATGATGCACACAAACTCATGCTGAATTTGTATTTTTTAGTTATTCTAGTCATTAATTCTACAACAATCATGTTCACTCACAATAAGAATTACCCAATCATACACACCATAATAGAACCTGGTGAAGGAAATCAATGGGTATAGTCACAACTCTTACTCTCCCAAAAGACATCTCCTGTTGCTTCTAATTCCCATAGGCTTGACCTTAATGTAGGTCTTTACTTTTAACTACTTTTTCCTTTGACCTTTTACTTCTTTCTAAACTTAATATCAATACCCCTGTCTTGGTATACCTTTATATAATAGCTGGATTTATTTAGCTAACCACTGGAACTGACCAATATGTTCTCTTTTTTTTTTTGCAGGGACAGTGCCAAATCGTGACAGGTCCGCGACACAGACTTGTCACAGACCCTTACTATTTTGGGGTCCCTCAATTTTCAAAAAATTGTTTTCTCTTTCCATCAAGGCCTATCTTAGGGATGCCTTTTTAAGCTTACCTCCCTTCATCCTTTCATGCTAAAGCGCTTAGATTATTGGGATAAAAAACACGATTTAAGAACAAAAAAAAGTGATTTGTCTTGAAATGTAGTTATCCAAAGAATAAGGTTAAGGCTCAACAGGGATGACTATATCAAGGTAGGTCAACAAGAGGATCTAAAAAAAGTTTAACAAGGAAATGCCTAGATCCTATCCTCCTCGTCCTACTCCTATCTAGTTTATTCCACATACTAGCAAGTTCTAACAATTATTGTAACAGGGATAAACAATTAAGTTCACCCTCACATAGCACACATTCATCAAAGGATTCACAACATGATAACTATCACATTCATCCACAAAAATTCAATATTAAGCATGAATTCATAAGATCCAAAAATTAAGAGCATGGGTCATTCAAAGTTTTCAATTTTCTTCCACTCAAACCCACTACGCAATATTGTACTTTTACTCCTACTAACACTTTATATGGGACTCACAATTTGATGAATACCCTTAGGATGATCATCAGCCATCCATCAATCATAGTGCACCATCACTTAACTATGACTACTAAAACTAGACATTCACAACACCAAACATTCCTTACAAGAGATAATATTTAACCATGCAAGCATTCACAAAACACCAATATAGTCAATTATATCCCAACAAAGAAATAAAAGCATTGTCTAAAATAGAAAAGTAAAAATAGAGTTTGAATTATATATGGCCAAAATGAAAATAAAAGAAAGAAAAGTGTAGGTAGCAACAATACTACCCTCCCTATACTTAAATAGAGCACTGTCCCCAGTGCTCAGCCATACAAAACTTGTGGTGATAGGAAGTTGGTGCTCAATCCTCCGTAGCAGTAGAGGAGAGTGCAGGAGCTCCATGCACATTCATTGGGGGCTCCTCAGCTATCGCCTCATCATCATTCAAATCTGACGTCTCCCGAGTAAACTCCACATCTATAGGCACATCATCCTCTACTAACTCAAAGAATATCGGTCCAATATGCAAAATGACATTAGCATGGTCGTTCAAAGGATATTGGACTTCCACCTCACGAAGCTCAACCTTAATGAAAGGTCTGCCACCAGCCCTATGGCACAAAATCTCAAGGCCAACTCATACCGATAAGCTCTCTCTGTGGTGGTCAAGATGGGTCTGATGGAGACATCTGGCCTCTTAATATTAGTCACACAATAGGGTTTGGCCTCAATCTATGGGAAGTAATCCAAGGGCTCCTCTGGTACAGTTACACGCATGCACAATTCAGTGATTAAACCACCAAAAGCATACATGCACCCTTTGTGAACATGGGTATTTCTCATCAACGACTTGTAAATGGCCCCAAAGTTAAGCTCAACTCTTGTCATGAGGGCATATAGAAGGAAAACCCTATACTGAGTTATCCCAATAAAGTTCAAGCCTAGAAATATGGCATGTATGATGATCTTGATCCAAACTCGGGCCTCTCTATTCATATAGGCAAAAGGGAACGCTTGGTGATATCCTTTGTAGCCATGGCGAATCCACTTGGTTATGGAATAAGGGTCCGCTAAGGTGTGTCAGATATCCCTATATGAAGGCTTGATTTGCAACTCAGTAAATTTCCTCGAGGGAACATGCATGGTCTCAAACACACCATTAATAGCCATGAGGGATGTATTTTTTACTTTAGAAAGGAGAAGGGAAAACCAAGAGAGTAGATTGGCTGGTTTTTCAGTCAAGTACAGTTGATAATCTTTTGGTGGGTCTCCGAGATCCTTTCGATGACCTATATTGAAGGGATATCTATCTAATACGATCGATTGTGTAAAGCCCATGGTAGCAATGGAACCGGAGAAAGAACATAGAAAAAAGAGACTTGTGAAGGCAGATTCGGGTTCCACCCCTTTCATAATCACTTCCGGAGAACGAGCTTTTGGTTTTAAGTTGGCATAGAATTCCCAGACTAGACTCAAGTTGCATGGTTGGGTTTCCCTAGAGAGAACACCCAAATGGTATTCTATGCATCTTTTGTAGATGGCCAAAAAATCATGGGCTAGGCTATCAGCATCAATGAGTACGTCCGAGAAGTACTTGGTCTCATCATGAGTGTGGTACGACCTTTTTCCATTCTGGGCTACTATTTTTAGCCCATATATAAGGGTCTGGACCCTGGGGTGTGGAGGGGCCCTTGGCACATCTGGGACCCCCTAGTTTATTTTTTGCATCTTGAGGCCCCATCACCTCCCACCCTGCTCGCTCTGGATGTCATTAAGTGCCTGCAAAAGAGCACAATATCCACGTTAAATCCACATCGAAACAAGGTCCCTACACTTTAGAAATAACCCAGCAATTCCACCATACACTAGGTTCAAGCTATAGGGTTGACATGGTACTTAGACTTCTCCAATCAACTCCGAACTATCATCACCAAGTCACAACAATAACAACAAACAAATAATCATCTACAACCCATGAGGGGACAAACAAGCACACCTCTCCCACTTGGCTTTCAACCCCCAATCAGTGTACAACATCCCATCGAGCATCATTAATAGTAAAACAATCCCCACATTACACCAACAATAACCCACATGCTACAATTACATAGGATAGTCTATAAACCATCATCAACCAGTGATAACCAAAGCCTCCCATGAAAGACACGTAAATCACCATGAATTAAGGACATGAAAACTACCATGAATCAACAATTTTCCCTAAACAATACCCAAATTTTGACCTAGCATTCAACCCTTACCACCTCTCTCATAAATTCTCCCAATATGGTAAGATTATGCATAGAAATCCCTTCATCGTGGAAGTTACAACATGAACTTCAACTTATAAGAACAAAATCATGCCACAACAACCTAAACAACGCACCACACCTATGACCCATGAAGATCTCAAACCAAAAGGAGAAGAAAACATAACGGTGAAACTGAGAAGCAAGAGAAATATAAGTGAACTCCTTGTGAACTTTGATGTACGTCACGTAGATGTTTGAAAATTGGGTGAATATAGGTGAAAAAGTAAGAAAATTAGAGAGAAAAGGGTGAAATTGGGGCTCAAATCACATAAAAATAGGGGGAAAATTGGGGAAGGGGGTTTAAATAGGGGAATAGATTTGGACCGGGTCAGGTGAAAACAGCCCAAAGTTGTACTACGCGTGAACCTATCGCGCACTTTCACTTGGCAATGCACTAGTTTTCCATGAAGTTTGGACTTACCTGTAATTGTGCATGTCCATGACAGGTCCATGATGCAGACCCATCGCATACGTTTCTTGATAAAAAAATTCTTCAAGGTACGAAATTTTTTATTTTTTGAGCTTAAAACCTTGAAATATTTTCCGAACACCTGCATATGCTCTAAAACATGAAAACAAGTTAATCTGGACAAGAAAAATCTAAAAGTACCTAACAGATCAACAGAAAATGAAAATGACACAAATCTGCACATAGAGTGCCAAGGTTTGTGATGCAGACTAGCACTTTATACCAGATGACACTTTTTCAATGGGATTTTTTTTGTTGAGAATTAAAAATGCAAAAAATAGAAATACCTCACCACGGGTTGCCTCCTGTGCAACGCTTAATTTACCATCGCGGCACGACTCAATAATCTTCTGTATCCATCCTTGACCAGGTTAATGGCCTCCTCCTCACGATCATCATTAGCATCAAAATAGTGCTTGACCCTTTGTCCGTTCACAAAACTCTAACATAAGTTTGAACATGGGGATGCAACCCTAAAACTAAAACCAATAAATAAATGAAAATAGTCTTAGTTTGAAAAAAATGGACAAAGAAGATAGAAAAATCTATTGCATCTCGAAATATGTTGGCTTACCCTTTAATTATGGAATCAATGGTCTCTTAACTGAGGTCTATCCGCAATCGCCTAAAGATGCTCTATACTCAATAAAAAAGAGAGCAAGAATAGTACCAGTACACATAAATAAGGTGTACTGATAGGATCACACGACTACTCCAATAATCATGACATAAACAGAAAATCAAAACACAGTAATTCCTACACATTCTGAAATAACATAGTGTTTTATAGTTTTTGCTAATATACAGTCTGAAATTATCAAATCAATGCAAATTCAACAGTAGTCCTTTCAAGGGACTCAAACCCAAATAAATATATGTTGAAACGTGACACTTGATCCAATAATGTGTTAGAACGTGATACTCGATCCAATAAATATATCAAAATATGACACCTAAACTAATAGTGTGTCAGAACGTGATGTCTGATCCAATAAATGTGTCGGAACGTGACACCCAATCTAAAAAATGTGTTGGAATATGACACTTAATCTACAAACACAATCACAATCATAATTATATCCACAATGAATAATGCACCATTGACCAAGTTCAAGTAATAAGTTCATTGCACACAATTAAGCTATGATAGGTCATCCATTAGTTCATATTATCATTCTCATTTTCACATACATGCAAGAAGTACTATGAATTTAGTTAACATGCATATATCACACAAATAAAATTACTAAACCATCACCTACTTTGAATTCAAGCATTAAACTGTATAGAACCAGATCTTTCCTCTTTTTCAAAGTCCTAACTCGTTCTTGGTCTATAAATAATCAATCAAAGAATACACATAATCAACAACAATGACCTAAGTTTAATCTGGATTATAGCAAAATCCTAACCTTGGTCCATCCCATGATCATCTCTCCAAAACTAGGGCTTTTTACCCACCATTAATCATAGGCCTAAATCTTTTTTCGTAATCATTCTCCCTAGAATAACGTCTAGGATTAAAATATACGTTAGGGAATAGATTAGCTTACCTTTAGCAAGAGGGACCATAGCGGGTTAGGGAGATAGAAACTTCATAACTCGCATCCCAACCCCAGATTAACAATTCACTCTTAAATCATGGCATTCCAAAACATACCATTAGCGTCAAGATCAATTTTCGGAGTTATACTCGCTTGAATATAGTTTTGTAAAGCCATATAGTCTCCTTATCGTCTTCACTATCTATTCAAATGATCAAACTTACAATGAAATTTCTAATCATTACCAAATTGTTCTACACCTCACATGGCTCAAATTGTTCAAGTCTGGTCTAAGATCAAAATTTTCAAGTCACTAAAAATTTTTCTTACTGAAATTCCTTCTCTATTGACTTACCCATAATGACGGATTAGGTCATTACAATTTTTAGAAAAAAGAAAAGCAAAACAAATGATGTGAAAGAAAATGAGCATCAAAGTCAAAACTAAAAATAATGGATGGCTAGGACATTATATATTTCTCTTATTTAATAAGCCGCTAATTTGAGAAGTTTCGAATCATCGTGTCTACTTCAGCAGCTTAAAGTAGGCAGCTGAGCCTTAAATTAACATGTTTGCTTAATTTTGCAGTGGTTATTGATGTGTCTACTTAATTTTAAATGTGTTTGTTTAATTTTGTGATGATTATTAAAGTATCTACTTAATTTTATTATGTCATTTTTATTAATTATTATTTAAATATTTTTCATCTATTTCAACTATAAAATTACTTATTGCTCAACAACTTGAAGCAGGTAGCTGCAAGCAGACAACTTCAACAGACAACTGACTATTAAATTAATGTGTCTGCTTATGGTGGCTATTAAAGTGTGCCTAATTTTATTGTGTCATTTCTATTAATTAATGACATTCTACGTTGACTATTAATGTGTCTACTTAATTTTGCAATGTCATTTCTATTAATTATTATTTAATTATTTCTTCGTCTACCTCAACTATGAAATTACAATATTACCGATAATAAATTATTTTTTCGTGTAGAAATAATGTGTATTATTTAAAAACTATTCGAAAATATTATAAATTCAAATAATTAAAAATGTAAAGTTACTTTTTATTATGCGCATTATTTGATGTTGTGTTATATATAAAACCCAAATGCTTGCTTTAATCTATCATTAAAACAATTCAAATAATTATGCGTGGAATCCAAACTAAAAATGTTATCCTTTAGTCTATATCACTCCCTTTTCACTTCTACAATAATAATGTTGTGTTTGTAATTTAAAGATAATAATACTTTTGATCCTCGACTATGGGTAAAGTATGATTTTACTGTTAATCCTTATGTATCATATTATTTGATCTCTGTTGGTTTGACATACTCTTTAAGAAAGCTTTAATAACATAGGCATTTACTTAAGTAACTTTATATTTTTTATGATATTTTGAAGCTCTAAATATAACTAGCACCACTGTATAGTTATTAAAAAAAAAATTCTCGTGATTTTCTAAAATTAATGAACAAGTAAAATGCTCCCTATACAATGTAATGGACCATGTTGACATGATACATCTTTAAGAAAATTTTAGTTAGAAATGTATTTTACTAAACTAATCTTATTAATGATTATTTAAAATTCTGAATTTAACTACTAGTTACAGTATGTAGTTAAATAATAACAAGGATAGAATGGAAAAAAAAATAATAAATTTATCTTAATTTGCTAAAATGAACAAATGAAAAGAAAATTTTATTTTAGTAATACCAGAGAAGGAAAATTAAATTAAGGGAATATCTTTTAATTTATTTTTAGACCTCTATTACCCTCAAATATGGAGTTACAATATATAATAATTCAACATGAAATATAGGTAATTAAATAGTAAAATGGCTAATACTTTAGAAAATTTATGATTATTCACAAATAAATGGATTGAAAATACATATTTCAGGCAATTGAAAATTAAAAGCATTTAGTCATCAGAAAACACGAGGGACCAAAAATACGCTATTAATCCTATAATTTATAATTAACTCTCTTAATATCATAAAAATAAAAATAAAAAATCATAATAGCTAAATTAATTAACTATTTAATTTTCATCTTCAGTGAGGGTTTGTCTCTTCCCTAGTAATTTCCTTTTTTATTTCTTTCTTCCCTTATCCCCAATTTAAAATTAAAATAAAAGTAAGCCTGATATAGATTATTTTTCATCTCTTTTATTGATTTCCTTTTCTATAAACTTTGTAACCTAATCTTTATTGTCTGGCGGATTCTAGTAAATTATTGTGTAAAATTGAAAAGGGATCAAGAAACAGCAAACTAGATTGTGATTCCAATATAGAAAAAAAGGCAAAGAAAGAGTTCTTTTTTACAAAAGGCACAACATTGCAATCTCATCCACTATCTTCCCTATTGAATGGGAATTTGCCACATAGAAAGGCATCATTGCCTTTTTCCCTACTGAATATAAAATTATTTAAAAAAATATAAATTTTCTAATGTAAACATGAAGTTTGAGTCATAATATTGATTTAAAAAAATTGCCCTCCTCTCTCATCAAACCAAAAGAAAAAAATTTAGGGTTGGTTCTAGTTAATTTAATTTCTTGAGCCCATTTTAATATATGGATTTCACATTGGTATTGGAAAAAAATTATACTATCAAAATAATTTAATATATTGTTGAAGTTCTTTTTTTTTTAGTAGGAAGTAATTATAGCAGATTGTTTGCTCCATTATGGTCATATAATATCAATAAAACATGCTAAAATTTGACTTTATTTTTCCTTGTAACGAGGCAATTTGTAATTTGCTCTCATTTATCTAACTTTTTTTTGCTTTTGGTTAAAAAGAGAAAAAAAAGCCTAAACTTCCAGCAGACAATGACATTTTATAAATTAAAGAAAGATCTAAAAAGCAGAAATCATTTTATGAGCAACATATCTTCTTTTGACCTTTTCTTTTTCTTTCTTGTTTCCTATAATAGTTTTTGTTAAATAAATTTTTTTTTAAAAATAGTTAAGGAAAGGAAGCTGGCTTACTGTAAATGGTTTGAGGATTATGTAGGCTCCATTAGCATACATAATCTATTTGTTGGCCTACCAAAATATATTTTGTTCTCCAAGGTTAAACGGTCCATAAAATTTGGAACAATTATACAGAATTTTGCAACACTGTAAGATAAAGAATATTTCAGAAAATTAATTATTTAATATATTATGAGATAGTTAAATTCATCAATTTAATGTAAATGGTGAACAAAATAATTTTGGTATTCATTAATATGCATAATCAAATGCTGAATACGAATAATCTAATATTTTGTTCCAAAATTATTATTTTTACTCACCAATCAAATGATTTCAAAGCATTATGCATAAATAATAGAGACTTTTACATTTTATATCACTTGGTCAAAGCTTATAATCAAAATTATTTTAATTCTTATCCTATTTAGCTCAATTTAATTAATAATTTAAAATACTTAGAAAAAAGTAATAATTACTTAGTTGTGAGTATGATTTGTTGAATTCTTTTGACAAATTGATGGGTCGTGGCCAAATTTTAAAGCTATTTGAAGAAGTTTTGAGTTATTTGGTAATGCTTTTGACCCGTTTTTGTGGGTTGAATTTGTAGGTAATTAAATTTTATTTTTTGGAAGTTTGTTATATTATACTGTATTGATTTTGTATGACAATGTAAAAGTATATATAAATATTTTAATACGTTTTAATACAAATTTGATACATTGTATATAGTAAGGGATTTTTTGGTAGTTGTCGGGGGGTTGTGCATGTATCAAATCTTATCATGTTTGCTAGTTGGTTAAGAGGTAAGTTATTCATGTATATTTAAAATTAATATTGTGTTTGATTTACAATTTAAAGATCTGCAATGCATATATAAATTGCGAGAGAATCTACGTATTATTTTTTTCTCTTTTTTTTTTTTTTTGGATTTCTCTTCTTTTAGTTTAAATAACCCATGCCTTTTTATTTCTATAATTAGTGATGAAAAAGGGTATTTTTTCCTGCATATAAATTTTGCCAAAAAATGTGTCAATATGAATCACGCAAAGGGAAATGGAAGACAGACATAAACACTTTTATTCGCATATAATTCTCTTTTTTTTCATTTACAATTGTAATTGTATGGCTCCAACAAGTGTATACAACATTTTTTCTTTATGATATCTTACTGTTTTTGTTCTTGTTTTACTTTTAAAATATTGATGAGAATAGTCACATTCTTACCAAAATAGGAACTTATAATTTTATTGAGTGTGTTAACTACTTACCAAAATCTTTTCTATATAGCAGAAAGTTTGGTTAGTAGTTAACATATCTGTTTCGTTACTTATAATTTACTAAATCATAATAAAATTAATTATTTTTTTTAATTTTATCTCTATATTAATATGATCTTTGGAAGTTTAAACAAATTTTGAAGATTCATTTTTTTTTTCAAGATGTTAATTAATATGAATAAAGGATAAAACAGTAAAGTTGATCAGTTTATTATTAATTTCGGGTAAAAAACATAATTATACATTTTTATATACCAAATTACATAATCTTATCAACTTTTTCTTATTTACACAAAAATAACAATCCATAATTACAAAATAGGCAAAAAGTATTTGTTGGAATTAATTGATGTTGATGGCAAGTTGATTTGATTGATTTTGGGAAAAGAAAAATTAAAATGGTATACTTTGGTAATTTATTTGTTATTTTGATAAATAATTTTTTTTTTGTAATTTCTAATCTTAAAGTGCCTATTCTTGTAAATTTTCCATTTCTTAATTATCATGTGAAATAGAAAGTACTCATCTAAAATGGAACGGAAAGAGTACTATTTAGAATAAAAAACAATTATAAACTTACTTTAATTAGAAATTCATATATATAGAAAATTAATTATAATTTTTATCAGGTTAGCAAATACAATGATTATTGTTAAAAAAAATATTATTAGAGGATCTGATTATATAGATATTTGTATATTAGAGAAACGTGTGCTCTCCAACTACACAAATTGATATTGCCTTCTTAAGTGAATATTCGGACAAAATCAAAGAGATGATACAAGAAAAATGACCCTTCATATTCAAAAAAAAAAAAAGTGAAAAACAATTCTTGGAGAAAAACAATATTCTAAATTCTTTCAGTTGAGGTAACTGTAAAATAAATAATTAAGTGATGATTCACCAATAAGAAACACGTGACATATATAATAGTAACACTAACCTACAATTTTATTTCCTTGTTAATATAATTATTTTGTAGCAAAGAAATAAAAAATAATCAAGAATGTGGCTAGTGATCAATGAGAGAGAAGAAAATCATGAGGTCACTATCATAAAAGAGATATTTAATGACATGAATTTCTCTTTTAGTCAATAGTGGAACCAAATTTTTTTTTTACTACACAGGTTCAAAATCTGAAGAATTAGACATATGAACTAATTGAACGAAATTTGATATCTACTATATATAAATAAAAAAATATTTTTAATCATATATAAACGATATAAATTTTTGCTGAAGTGGGATGAACCTCCTAACCAAGAAATAGCTCCACCCTTACTTTGAGCGGTAACATTATTTATAGCAAAAACATTTGTCGGCAATTGAATTAATATCACTATATCCAAAGTCGTTAAAGTCTTTAGTGACATTTAAATAAAGTGTTGATTATAAATACTCATATTTATTATTGCAGCTAAATATAATATAGTAACATTTATTTTATTACCGCTAAATTCTTTATTTGTTGTAATTTCTAATTTTTAAATTTCTAACAAAAAAATGTTAGATAATTTTTTTCTAAAGTTATTGGGAGTGAACATGTATTCTATAAAATTAATTGATGTGCGTAAGAAAATAAATCTCTTAGCAAAAATACGAAATATTTTTTTTTGTATATACTGGTGTGTGCAGCATATGTCCGACGGAATTAATGAAATGCAAAAGAAAATAAATTTCTTATAATTTATGTGATCATTTTTCTTTTTATATATATCTCAAGGAGAATCAATACCTTTTTATATTTAAAAGCAACTTAATTTTAAAAATTCTTAATAAAAATTTTATATCCAAATAAATATTTACAAATTTTAAAATTTAAATTTTTATTTAATTTAGCTTTCATATCTGATCAAAGTATATGCATAATGCATCACATAAATTGAAAATTGAAACGAAGAAATTATTAATCTTTTATCTCATGCATATATATGTACATAAGGAGTCACCTACATTAAACAAAGTGGAAAACTTGAAAGAGACATCCATTATTAGATGGCAAATTTTAATACATCACCCCTAGACTTCCAACATTGACACCTCTCACCCTTTTATTAATAACTCCCTAGCTACTACTATATCATCTCTCTAACACACAGTGCTTCTTCTCGTGCTTTTTTATCACTTTAAATTAAAGCTCCACTCTTCTCTTTTCTTCATTTGCATGTGATCATTCAACTCTCTTTTCTCATTTTACTACCTTTTTTTCTCTTCACTTTCCATCTATTCCTCCTCAACAAATTAAGTCCTGAACAATTTGACAATTTTTGAGTTTTGAAAATGTTGCCTCATGATCAAGAGAATAGTAGTATCCATGGTGGTTCGAGTAACGTTTTTGTACGTGCCCGAATGGAGAGCATTTCACTTCAAATCGAACCGACTGGTCCAACGTGCAACGTTAGTCCTCGTGTGAACGATGATCAAATCTCGGATCATCAACAATCACACCATGCCAAACTGTCAATTCTTCGTGAATCTCTACACCCCGTGACACTTAAGGTATACTTAACGTACTTATCAACACTATTGACAACGTAACGTACATTCTAACTTCTTCAGATAAATCTCTCTTGTGGAATTTCATTTCGTTGTATGTATATGTTGTTGTTGTTGACTTAAAAATTTAAGGGCGTTTGATTTATTTGATTTTTATGTTTGTAGTTTGAAGATGTTTCATACACAATCAAATTGAAAAGCAACAAAGGGGGTTATTTTTCTTCACACGAACAAAAGCAAACTCGAATGTTACTCCAAAATGTCACTGGAACAGTTAGGCCTGGTGAACTTCTAGCCATGTTAGGTCCATCAGGAAGTGGCAAAACAACTCTCCTAACATCCTTAGCCGGTCGATTACCCGGTAAATTCTCCGGTGCCATAACGTACAACGGACAGCAATTTTCGAGCTCAATGAAACGAAAAATTGGATTCGTGACACAAGATGATGTGTTATACCCTCATTTAACCGTCCTCGAGACGTTGACATACGCTGCTTTGTTAAGGTTACCTAATAAGTTAACAAATCAAGAGAAAATTGAGCAAGCTGAGTTAGTGATCATGGAATTAGGGTTAACAAGATGTCGAAATAGCATGATTGGTGGACAATTATTCAGGGGAATTTCAGGTGGAGAAAGAAAAAGAGTGAGTATTGGACAGGAAATGTTGGTGAATCCAAGTTTATTGTTGCTTGATGAGCCTACTTCAGGGCTCGATTCGACTACGGCTCAACGTATCGTGGCAACGTTACGTTGGCTAGCCCGAGGGGGGCGGACTGTGATCACAACGATACATCAACCTTCGAGCACGTTGTTCAGAATGTTCGATAAAATTATCGTCTTGACTGAAGGTTGTCCGATTTATAGCGGAAAAAGTAGCCTTGTTATGGAGTATTTTGCATCGATTGGTTATGCTCCTGCATTCAATTTCATGAACCCTGCTGATTTTCTGCTTGATCTTGCTAATGGTATGGAATATTTTCACTCACTAGACATAGAACCTAATTTTTTTAAATTTAGAAATAATTTATATTTTTCATTTATCTTTTTATGATCACATAAATATTTATAACTTGTTTTAGATCATTTTTTTAGTTTTAATGATCAATCTAACTATTACATAAATTAGTATGGAGAAAGTACTACTTAAAAGTACATAGAACACCCCTCATATAGTGGCTTTGAGGATATTTAACCTATATTAATTGAACAGGATTGCAATTTATTTTATGTGAGAGTTTCCTAATTGAGTGTAAATCAAGATTCAATATCATAGATGTCTTTGTGTTACCATAAAAAATGGAAACCAAGCCAAAATGAGACAATTTAAAATATGTCGTCTATATATGGTGAATCTTTTCTTCCATATATTGGGTAATTGGTGTAAAAGTAGTTGAGATTTGACTTGATGACCATATTATTCCATGTTCAATACATTTTTTTTTGGGTCTATTGCTTTTATATTCTATTTTTGTTTTTAATATTTTTTTAAAGAGATTTTCATTTTTACATATAAAATATTTTAAAATAACACAAAAAAATATTATTTTTGTGGTATCATTTCCTGTAGGGTTATTTTTTCTTCCTTTCTCAGCTGAAGATCATGTTATATCTTACATAGTTTTACTTTCTTTCGGTTCATTTTACTTGTCCATAGTAATAGTATAGTAACAATAGTGGTCCAATTTATCTAGTTGTTTATTTTGAAAAATTAAGAATTATCATTCTCTATCTATTTTTCCTTTGTTATTAATACTACTCAATACTTTGACATTTTAATGACTTATAATTACTAAAGATGATATATTCAATTTTTTTATTTATTTATTATTTCTTATAAAGTGTGTCAAATCAAACCTAAACTAGTAAAAAGATAAACGAAGAAAGTAACAATTTAGCTAATCCGCTTCCCCGTCACAAGTGAAACAATTAGTATCTAATCATGATTGTTTTAGCCTAAATTAAACTTTGATTTGTCCCCTCCTTTAGTCCTTTAATTAGTAAAGTAGTTGCATCATATTCGTTTTTACCTTTTCGTTTGGTCCCATTGTCTTTTTAATATTATTAACTGAAACACATTTTCTACATTAAAAAACAAAAATTAAAGATTCTCCCACGACTTTAGGTTGCCATGGTACGATAATTGTTTATCATGTGTACATAAAATATAAATTAATGAATTGTCCTTTTTACAAATTTGTTAAATTATTGTTTATCAAACTAATTTTAAATAAATTTAATTTCTTTTGCAGGTATTATCCCTGATACAAGGCATGATGATCAACATGAACTTCTTGTGAAACATGATCAATCTGAAAATCAAAATGCAACCAAACAGTCCTTAATTTCCTCTTACAGAAAAAATATTTATCCATTATTAAAAGAGGAGCTCAATCAAAGTTGCAAGCCCCCAATTCGTTCTGGAGGACGATCACCATCAATAAGTACGTGAAAATTATTTTCTCGTTTAACTTATATACACAATGAAATGTCTTTGTACTATCGTGAAAAATCTAAATATACCCTTTTGGTTACGTTTTATTTGTTAGGTCGCGAAGATCAATGGACCACAAGTTGGTGGTTGCAATTTAAGGTTTTGCTTGGTAGAGGACTTAAAGAAAGAAAGCATGAAGCTTACTCTGGTCTAAGAATTTTCCAAGTAATGTCTGTTTCATTTCTGTCTGGACTCCTCTGGTGGCATTGCAATATTAATCATATAATGGATCAGGTAATGTTCAAAATCTCTCACGTAGCCACTCTATAAAGCTGTTTTATATATGTTATGAATTGTGTTATCGTCTCATCTAAAAGTTTAACCAGTTAGCGATAATATATTTAATTATATTTTTAACATGCTCCCTTGGGTGCCGATCTGATCTCTTTCACAGGCTACTCATTAAAGAGTGACCGTGAGACTTCAATTAAAGACTTTTAATTATGTCATGTTGAATTACCTTACCTAATCTAAGAACTTAAGTTGCATATTTTTATTTAATTAGTTATATTTGTAACATGCTCCCCTCATATGCAGATAATAATATGATTTCTTATCATGGGTCACTCATTACTGAGAGACTTGAATTCAGGACTTTTGCTTGCTCAAATGTCAAGCTGAATTATGTCACATAATCTAACAACTTAAGTTGTACACTTCTATTTACTTAATTACATCTTTAACACGTTCCTTCATATGTAGATGTAATTTCCTATCATGGGCCACTCATTAATGAGTGATTATGATACTTGAATTCAGGAATTTTGCTTGCTCAAATGCCACATTGAATTGTGTCACCTAATATATGAACTTAAACTATACAATTTTATTTACTTAATTACGTTTTTTACACTTATATATTTAGACAATTGAAGTAAGTTTTCTCAATTTACAAAAATTCCTAACAAGGTGATTGTGTCCAACAGGTGGGATTACTATTTTTCTTCTCAATATTCTGGGGATTCTTTCCCCTATTCAGTGCCATATTTGCATTCCCTCAAGAGCGTCCAATGCTTATAAGGGAGCGTTCATCCGGCATGTATCGCCTTTCATCTTACTACTTTGCACGAACCATGGGTGATTTGCCAATGGAACTCGTACTTCCAACCATCTTTGTGACAATAACATACTGGATGGGTGGTCTAAAGCCAAATTTTTTCACGTTTATGCTGACCCTTTTGATCATACTCTTAAATGTGCTAGTTTCTCAAGGACTTGGCCTAGCGCTTGGTGCAATACTAATGGATGTGAAACAAGCCACAACATTGTCCTCTGTTTTGATGCTTGTGTTCTTGCTAGCAAGTGGATACTACATTCAACACATTCCTATGTTCATTAATTGGCTCAAGTACATCTCATTTAGCCACTATTGTTACAAACTTCTAATTGGAGTTCAATATTCAAGAAATGAGGTTTATGAATGTGGAATTGCCAAGTATTGTGAAGTATTGGAATTTCCAGCTATTAAGTATCTTGGCATTGACAATTTGGTACTTGATGTGGTGGCATTGGTTGTTATGTTGGTGGTGTACAGGCTTCTGGCTTATGTTGCTTTGAGGTTGTGGCATCAATGACTAAAGTGAGTGATGCGACTTTCAGTTAGAACAAGATTTGTGTATTAATTTCTTGAAGTTTATTAAATAAAATATTAGGAAGTAATTAACCTTGACAAGAGAAATTTGTTATAATTAAATGTGAATTGTACTATACAAAATATTATTGTCAAGTAAAGTCTTTCTTTTTTTTTCTGTTTTTTTACTCACCCTAAAAGCTTCGTGACTTTTTACTGTTTGAGAACTCGAACCAACAAGCTCAAAATTTGGAGGTGGAGAGTGTTTACCATTCAAATAACCCTCACGTCAGACATATCATTTGTTGATATTATGCTTAGTGATTTAAAGGAATGTCAATGGTGTTATTAATTATGCCCCTAATGGATGTGATATAAATAAGAAAAGGTGGCAAAGTATCTTATTCTTGAATGACATGAGTAGAACCTAACTTTGATATCTTCATAGAAAGTTGAGAAAAGCAGAAATATATAATATCCAATTTCTTAATTATAGTGCATCCCTTTCACATCGACCAAGGATTGCCACAAAATTTTTTATTTTCCAGCCGAGGCTAATTAGCTTTAACATGGAACATTGCAGATGTGTTTTCAACTATGGGTGTGTTACATTTTCTTGGTAATATTTTCCTTTTTCTTTTTATATATTTGATTGGTCAAATTTTTTGGAAAATAATTTATCGAGGAAAATAAGTTCTTTAAAAATGAGGATAATGATCTATTTTTCTAGTGAAAATAAGGAAAATAGTTCCACAAGTAAGTATTTAATATTGATTATGTCATTCTCACCCTCCAACATATCTCATCTTCAATTCTTGTAGGATGATATTTTTTTATATATCGAACACAAGAAAATAAGTTGTTGATTACTAAGGTTATTTACTAGTGATTTCAACTTATCAAGGATAATTAAACAAGTATAAACGATAAAAATAGCTTCCACACACCTATCTTTTTTATTTCAAAACGAATGTTAATTAAATGAACAAGTAAATGAAGTACTTTGAAAGAAAATGCAGAGCTTCACAACTATAGTCATAATGCCGCTCACATCTTTTATCCCTTTTGAACAATCACCTATCCAAGTTCAATTTTTTAATCTGTTTATTTAAGTTTCTATTCCTAAATAGTGATAATTAACGAGTTTCATTAATGAAAGAAAAATATATAATTATGTGGTGGTTTTTAAATGAATCGTTCTTTAACTTTTGCTCTTAGCAATCGAACTTATATCTTGCTGGTATAACTTTTTTAAAAATGAGTGACATAACTTATCCAATATTATGATGTGAAAATTATAAATTTATATCTCATAAAAAAGTTATTTATCCGAGAAATAAAAATTAAAGACGAACCCAAAATTGTGGTAGAAGTGTGAATGACCCAAAGATAAGTGGAGGTCCCAAACATCACTCTTTTTCCACTTTATGTGAAGGGATTCATCATCACATTTGTAAATGAGGTTGATAAATATATGAAAGAGCATTAATTTTGAATAATTAATACGTACCTAATGTCTTAACATACGAACCCATGGAATATTGGAATGAAATGAAACTAAATTCACGTTATGATATTGAATTTTCATATAATCGATTTCACCTAGCTAGTTAGAAATTGAAATACCCTATAATTATTGTTGTTATGAACAAAAAGAGTCGATAGATATTTTCCCAATTAATTGCTTGGTCCAAATGGGATAAATGCAGAGTGGAGATTGGGTTGGCCATATGTCCTCCCTAAAAATTGGGCCATTTCTTCATACCAAGCTAAGGTTTTGTGGCTTTGTGTTTTGGCATTAATTGGCACAACAAAAGTTTAGGACAATTTTGCCTAATGGATCTATGAAGATTAAAATGAAAATTTTAAGGTTTTAACTAGTAACCGTAATGAATTGTTTTCTCCTTATATGGTCAGTTCAGTAAATATTTAAAGTACATCCTTTTCTGTTTTTTTTTTTAAAGTCATGGCTAAGAGCCCTTTTGGCTTAGCGAAAAAAATTAGCTTCTAAAAACTGCTTCTAAAGTACTTTTTAAAGTGCTGAAATTTATTTGAAAAATAAGCAATTATGTGTTTGGATAAAATGTTGTAGCTGAAAAAAAGTTGATGATGTGTTTGGCACATAAGTGTTGTTAAACACTTTTTTAATTAAAAATGTCTAAAATACCCTTCAAACTGTTAACA